>QXTE01000117.1:4819704-4901812 GCA_003942145.1 Platysternon megacephalum
CTGTGTGTGAAAAAACTCGTACAACTCCCTTTTTTAAGATGATTTTTTTTTTGGTTTTCAGATTTTCAGTTTGATTTAAAGTTGAAGGTTTCTGTAACATGCCCCCCAAGACGTGTGCTCATACACACCCAAAATGTTTTCCAACCAGTGCTACTTAAAACCTCACACTGAATGCCCATTTGATCATGCAAAAGCTGTGTAGGTTACAGGAGAATGGAGTCACCTGCACATATGGGTACATTCAGTATGTTAATGATGGTCAAAGGGCAGACTGTGCATGGAAATATGACACCAAGCCTTTTCCCTACAGGATAGAATAAGCCAGAGCACAGCAAGCTCCTACAGGGTGTGCATAGCTAGAGGGCAGCAGTTTTTAGGAACCCACCCTACTAGTGCCAGTTGAAGAAAATCTTTCCATTGAGTTCAATGGGAAAAGATTCAGGACATTAAACAGCATATGGGTGTCCTTCTTGCTTTCTTCATGGATTATTATTATTATTTTAAGTCTGTTTTGTTTACTCCAAATTTGAACTCTGAAGGAGGAAACTTTACTGTACATTGAGATTTGGACTAAAAGTCCTTACATGGTCAGTATATTCTTTTGATATATCTCTATTCAAACTGTCTGGAACAAATCCTGACCCCACTGAAGTCAACTCCCATTGATTTCAGTAGGGTCAGGATTTTGGTTCTTTGTAAAGAAAATGTACCACCCTAATTGTGCAAGTTCTGTTTTTGGGCAGTTGCTGCTCTTTAAGGCTGATGAAGTCTTTTCTACCACCCCACCTTCTCTTCGTATATCATCTATCTTGTCTTGCCTGATTTTTTCACTGTATGGAAGCACTGATGAACACTAACAATAAAACACTCAATACAACCTGAAGTAGTCAGGCTGGATTCATTTATTTGGGTACTTTTGTGCCACCAACAAATCTTTGCTTGGTAATTATTTCAAATGCTGTCCTTCCCTCATGTTAACATGGCCTATTAACTAAATGGCAGCACACTGAGTTGGGAATAGAGCCACCAATTTAGCTAGGCATTCAAATTAAGGTTTTAAATTGTCATTGTTGAACCATTTAAAGACTCTCCAGCTCTACCCTGGAAAAAAGTGGTCTGTGACAGCTTTTAATGCTCATTGTACAGAGAAAAATTATTGTTCTGGCTAATAATGAAGTTTTAGGTTTAGAAACTTTTTTCAAGCCTTATTAAAGCCAGATTACAACTTTAATGATTAGATTAAATTGAAGAAATTCACAGCATTCTCCCTGTGTGGCCAGTGGTAGTCAGCCATCTCTACTGGCTGCAGTGGTTGAGCTAAGTTCAAATACTGTATATATTCCATTAATTTTAATAGTTTATTTTGCTATTGTTCAATGAGTATGAACTATCCCGAGTATAGCAGAATTGGCTATGTACAGCAATGGAATCTGTTCATTTATTTTCCTTCAGTTTGTTATAATAGCATTAACTAGTAATATAAACCCACTGAGGTGAACAAGATGACCTCAATTACAACAGGATCATTCAGTGACAGATACTTTCACACTCAACACTGTAAACAATGCAATCCTCAATGACTGGAACCAGCAAAGTAAACATTACCTAGGAACTTATCAAGACAGTTATTTTATAAACAATCCATTTTTGCCTTCATCTGGTTATATAAGAACTGAAATGGATGCTAATCTGCTGCCTACAGATAGGTTATTGCAGACTCTAAGGTATATGGGAAAAGGAGTGAGAACAATATTCTTGCATTAAAAACAACGAGGAGTCCTTGTGGCTCCTTAGAGACTAACACATTTATTTGGGCATAAGCTTTCGTGGGCTATAACCTACTTCATCACATGCATGGAGTGGAAAATACAGTAAGCAGGTATAAATATACAGCACATGAAAAGATGGGAGCTGCGTTACCAAGTGGGGGGGCAGTGCTAACGAGGTCAATTCAATTAGGGTGGATGTGGCCCATTCCCAGCAGTTGACAAGAAGGTGAGTATCAATTTTCCCTCTGTTCAGGCATGGGAATGGGACCCAGGCAAGCAGGGGTTGGCTTCCTGGTTCTGCCACTGACCTGCTGGGAGATCTTAGGTGTCATTTCCCCATCTATGCCTCCGGTTCTACCCCCACCCTTTGTCTGTTTTGTCTATTTAGATTGTAAAGTGTTTGGGGTAGGGACAGTTTTTTTACTATGTGTTTGCACAGTGCCAGGCACAACTGGGCCCCAATCCTGTTTGGGGCCTATAACAGAGTTCCTACTCACCATTAGCATGCTGCCTCCTGTATAGATCCAGGAAAGTCGCTCTCATTGCATTGAATGCCCCCTTTTGCTCTCTGCTCACTCTGCAATAGTCTTGTGGTAACTTGGCCCTTCGGCTAGGTCACCATTTAGTCTACCCCTTCCAAAGTCCAACAGGCTACCATCCAAATGCCTTCTCCAGAGGATTTTTAGCCCTAGCTCAGAGCTGTAGGCCACTGTACAGCTGAAGGCTGATAGGGGAACTACACCCACTATACCAGGATCCAGATCCAGGCAATCCAGGTCTGCTCAGTTCCCATCCTGTTGCTGTTTCCCTGGGCTCCTTCGCACCAAATATCTATCTTTCCTTGCCTGGCTCTGGGTTTATCATGGGAGCCTGCTATACTACCATGGCCACTTCATCCCTTGTAGCTCCTTGACAGACTTCTTACACCAGGTCAGGATCTCAGGGCTTATTCACCCCTTAACTTTCTCCTTGTCAATAACAACCTCCCAAGAAGTGACTACAGACAGCTTCGACTTTCAGTTGCCTGATTTTATAGTACTGGCCCAGCCCTTCCCCAGCTGGGCTTTGCTCTCAATTAACCCTGGTCCTCCCTCACTCAGATGGTGCCAGGTAATCTCACTGGCCTCTCAGGCCATGATTAACCCTATCAGGGCTGGTGTGCATAGTACTTCACAAGTTACTGTGATAGGTTCGCCATCACAAAGGGCTTACAGTACAGACAAGAGACAACTCACAAGAGTGGGGATGAAGGGCGGTTGAAGGAGAAGGAAACAGTGTAATAACAAGTGACTGAGCATTTGTTTCAACATGTTTTTTTTTAAATAAAATAATAATACCTCACTCTTATATAGCACTTTCCATCCATGGATCTCAAGTGCTTCACAATCTTTAATCTATTTATCCTTACAACACCCCCGTGAGGTACGGAAGTTTTAGTATCCACATTTTACAGATGGGAAACTGAGGCTCAGAGAGGCTAAGTGACTTGCCCAAGGTCACACAAAGGAAGTCTTTGGCAGGGCAGGGAATTGAGCCCACTTCTCTCAAGTTCTAGGCTAGTGCCTAATCACTGGAGCATCCTTCCTTTTGTGAGGGAAGGGAATGATTACACTGTGAAGTCAGCTAAATTGAAAAATTGTGAAATGAGCCATGAGGGCCATGAGGGCAGGTAGGAAAGATAAGGGAGGAATACCAGTATTGGACCATTTATTTTATAGACTGGGAAATTGCACAACATGAGATTTGCTCAAGATCAAAGTCTGTCTCAGAGCCAGGATAAAACCCATTAGTCCTAATTCCCAGGCCACTGCCTTACCCAGAAGTGCATGCTTCTTGCCATTCAGACAGCTATGAATGAGTAGATTTTCATATAAGAATTTTTCTCATTCTGTGTTTCTAAATATTACAGTGGCATAAGATGGGGGAAATAAGTGGAACTGGGATTTATGATAAATGATTATCCAAATTTTAAGACTGCAGGACAAATTGATCCAATTTTGTATATACACTGAGGCCAAATATGGCCCTTCATTTCTATCTTTGGTCTTTATTGTGATGAAAGAAGAAACTGAAGTACGAATCTGCTTAGGAAGAACTTCTTTACTCAAAACCAAAAAACAACCCAACACAAAACAAAAACTGCATTTGATTAGGAATGTAGATTGCTAAGGGTGATGTTCAGCAGTAGTCTCATCTTAGATACCTATGCCAAACCTATTACTAGTGTTTGAGTGCCTTACAAATGCAAAAAGAATCAAAGTGCTCATAGGTGCATAAAGTCAGGTTGATGTGGCAGATATATTTGTTTCAAATAAGTTGAAAAACAAAGATTGCTGAATAGTTACCAGATGGTCAAACCCTGCAGTCCTTGCTCACCAAGGGCATTTGCAGACACTGGGAATTTTACCAGAGCAAGGACCAAGGGATTTGGTGTGGAACCCAGGCATTGCAATGCTGAACATCATGGCACCTAACTTTTCGGTGCCTAGAAACATTGCAATCCAGCACCCCTTAATGCAGGAGGGGCTCAGGGCCTGGGCTCCTGCTTGACCCCCAACCGTCTGCACCACAATTTTGCAGCCCAAGCACGAGTCAGCTGACATGGGCCAGCGCGGGTATTTAATTGCAGACATACCCTAAGGGTCTAAGAAATATCAATCTGACAGTATTAGATTCTGCAGAAGTAGCAGCACTAGCCATGCTACTGTTGTTGTTTCCTCTGTAGGCTTTATTGCCTCTTTCAAGTTTGAGGAGATAATAAATAAGTGGAATTCTTGAAACATATCTCAGGAAACAATTCCAAATACCCAGAGCTTGGAACACACCCTAACATAAGATGTGATCCTAGTGCCAGGAAAATCAACGGGTATTTTGGAACTGGTTTTGGAGTGGTATTGTGCCCCTGGTCTGGTATTCATTCTGTATATTCATTGCTAAATCTGTGGCTGCTGTTTCTGTGGCTCTGCTTTAAATTTAATAGCACCCATTTCTTCATTTTCTTATTAGGAAAGCTACTTTAGAAAGTAGAGCCAGACTGAATTACATTTAAATCTTTTTTGAGGATGAAGAATGTCTGATTAGTTTTGCTAAATTATATGAAGGAGCTTATCTGAACTGACGACTTTTGGGGGGGCAAGAAATGAAAATACTGAAAAAATGTTAGAAAGACTGCACTTTCAATGTATCTGAACTCAGAATGTGCTGGAAAAATCCTGTTCTCGATTTCCAGACTAGTGAGTTGTGGATAAAGTCAGGTGACTATCTATAAAGGAAACTTGACACGTTTCCAAACCAAACCTCAGATCTAATGCGAAATTTAGCTGAACTTTGAGTTTTGGCTTTGAATGATAGTATTACTCCAAGCAAATCTCAGAAGAATGGATTTCACTGGATTTCAATGTGAAATCCTCAAGTTTTTCATGTTTTCAAAGTGAATTAAATTAGAACTGGACCCCAATTTAATCAAAATTAGTTCAACGAAACACTAGCAGAGCTCATGGTAAATGTGGCCTGAGTTTCAAGTTTTTAATCATAGCAGGTAAATTTCATATGCTTTGGGTTTCTTTGTGAGGGTCAAACAGGTCTTCTTTGTACCTTCTGAGGTTCATCCATCACTAGTAAAATAATACATGATTTTGTAGATCATTCCCTTGCAACTGCTCATAAATAAATGGTACATAGTGGTAAGTCTGCATTCCTCATATGCCCTCAGCAGTTTTATACCTAAATTAAAAAGTCAGAATCTGTTTCATACTGTCAAATGGATCTTTAGCAACAGGGATTTGTTTTCATATTTGTTGCACCTAGTAAGCACAGAAAGTACATGAGCTTTTTCAGTAAATTAAATGGAAAGATTATTGTTTTTGCCCTAAGCAGACATTACAGAACATTCCCCAGAAGATAAATGGAGAAAGCAAAATTCAGCAAAAGATTGAGCACTTGTCAAAACCAAATTGAAGGCAGTAGGCAGCAAATTGGATTTTCTTGTACAATAATATGCAGTTCATATTCTACCACTGCAATGAATATTATAATATGTGCGTTCTAATATAATACCTATGATCCATTTCTAGAACTCTTTCTCAAAGCTTAAATATATATTTTTTTCCTATATCATAACTCAGTGCATAGTAATGTTAAGTTATTTGATTTGTTGCATAGCCTTATGGATATTTTGTCTTCACAAGAAAAATATTATGCCCTAGATTCTAATCTCAGTTAGAGTTACAGTGGTGTAAATCTGTAGTCATTCCACCCAACTCAGTGGGTTGGGGTTATTCCAGATTTTCAGATGGGATCAGAATCTGGCTCTAAAAAGATATATTGGCCAGATCCTCAACTGATGTAAGTTCATGTACTTGCACTGAAATCCAAAGCAGCTATGTCAATTTAAAATAGCTGAGGATCACTTCAAATATGATAATTAAGGAGTTTTAGTTTCTTCACAAAATTTAGAAGTAGCCCTAAATTGTGCAGCTATGTAACCTGCCTGTGGGAGAAATGATCTGTAAGAGTCAGTTTCTTTCAACTGCATGAAAAAAGATCCAAGATCTAGTCAGAGAAGTGTGCAGAAAATGAATTAGCATTGCCTGTATTTTACAGATGGGAAAGTGAGGTACAGGGATTAAGTTACTTGCCCAAGGTCACAAAGAAAGTCAGTGGCTGATCCAGGAATTCAACCCAGATCTTCTAGTCCCAGGCCACAAGAGAACCCTTCTTCCTTATTTGTGATGCACAAGTGGCAAGAGATGGATGCATATATTTTTGAAATAAGGATCTGCAACAAAACTGCAACCTTATTACGTACATTATCTAGAAGCAAGAGCATTAGACAAGAGGGCAATAATCAAAAAGGAGGTGGGACAGTGGTTGGTAAGCAGGTAGGCTCAGTTGCCATATGAAGCAATAATTTTCAGAAGTCTATATCTTCAGGAAACATTTCTTGCTGAATTTGGCTTAAAAATATTGCAATCAGAAATCCCTGAAATGCTGAGTGTCAAAGAGTGATAAAAATGCAGAAAGAGATCAGCCTTAGGGAATTCTGTATATGTTCCATATCAGATGATAGCTTAAAATGAGCTGAAACTTGTACTGCACCAATTGTGTTTAAATGATAGAGCCCAGGGAGCTCCACAAGTATCTTAGAGTCAGTAAGAGTGATGTTATTGACTGCTAGCTCAAGATCTCTGAAAAATGCTCCTTCAAGAGCAACTAATAAAGCAAGATTGACTGAAGTCCCTTTCAGGCATTTTCTCAATGTGCATGTAAGGCTATTTTGAAGAAGTCAGAAATGTTCTATATTTTTTCCTCCTCTCAAGTAAGATAATTGGTTTGATATTTAAGAATGTGCTTGCTTCTAGTTTAAAAGAAAAAATGTATACTGAATATTTACCCTTTCCATTCTTTGAGCACACCAAAATGTGTATCTGCCTCTGAATTCTGATGATGAATCCAGATCTATGTGAGAAATGTTTAACTATATTCATTTTTGATTGGAGGAATTTCTGTACAATCCAATGAGGATTCATTTTAGAGGTTTTGTGGAGTATGCAGTGTTGGTTTATTATTTGTTTTTGTTTCTTACCTTCCTCTAAAGCATCATGTATTGATCACTGGTGGAGGATGTTTACCAGAGCAATGTTCTCATTTGGTATAGCAAATTCCAATGTATTTTCCTACATTTGGAAATAATTCAGTCATCGGATAACTTAATATGTTACAGCCTTAAATCTATTATTCTAATCAACTGGTAAGTAAACAAAACATCTCAAATGTCCTGTTATTTCGAGTTGGCCCCGAACGAGAAAAATCATTGATGGATTCATTTCTGAATGTCTGTCACCTGAAAAATATGAAGGTGGTCATTTCTGATAATCTAGTTTGGCAAATAATATACACCCTAATCACACATCTGATATCCACATTTCAAAGTGTTTAGATTTCAAAGACTTTAGATTGGAGTTCATATTCAGAACCATCCCCTCTTGCTACTTACAGTTGACTGCAGCTGCTATCTTAAGATATGTCTACACTACAAACAGCACATGATGCTGAGTCTCAGAGCCTAGATCAATTGACCGTGGCTCACAGGGTTTGGGCTGTGGGGCTAAAAATAGTGTAGATGTTCCCTCCCAGGCTGCAGCCTGGGTACCAAGACCATCCCTCCCACCGGGTTTCAGTGCCGGGGCTTCAGCCCAAGTGGGAATGTTTACACTGTTGTTGTTAGCCCTGCAAGTCTGAGTCAATGGTCCTGGGCTCAGTGCCATGGGTTTTTCTTTGCAGTGTAGACACATACCCTTCCATGTCATTATTCCTGGAGGTACCACTTCAAAAAGCTAAACTGACCACACAGCCTCAGCTTGTTAACTGAGACATCAGAGAATTTGTGAGGTGTATAAATCCAGTGGGAAAGATATCCATTTTAAGGGAAGGGTAGCTTAACACAAAATTAGTTTTGGAAGGAAATTAGTTTTTTCCAGGAGCTCCTGGAAAATGTGTATGGTTTTGCTCTGTTTTTCTCTTGCAGATCTCTTTGAGCATCTAGTGGCTTTACAGAAACTAGAGGAAAGAAAATCAGAAATGCAAAAACCAAAACTACACACTGTAGGCCAAAGTTTTTGAGAATCTGGCCATGTGTGTCACAATAGGAGCTACTGAGCATTTCTGAAAAGCTTTCCCCATGTTTCCAAGGTGAAAAGCTCTGCTTTATTAATAATGGGCTTGAGTCTTCAATGTCTTTCACCTACTGCAATCATTTATACCTGTGCCAAGTGGATGTAAGAGCTTACCAGATCAGAGAGGTAGCATTTTACACCTACTTTGCATTTGCATAAATGACTACACAAAATGCAAGCCAGTGACCAACCTGTCTTACCAAGTGTGCTATTTTGTCCAACAACTAACTCAAAAAGCTCTTTGCTTTCTTCCTCTTCTAGTTGGTGTGGCTGATTATGATCTCACATCCACAGTGTAAATGAGGGGCAACTCACTGGAGATGCATCTTTGCTAAAACCAGCACGAGTGAGAACAGGATAGGGCTAGGTATGTTTAGTTAGGACATTTGTGGTAAACCATCTTTTGGATAATCTGCAAGCTATGACTACAAGTCTCAACTCATCCTATGTTAATGTAGATGTTCACACAAAGGCAAATGGCACTAACTGGCAGTTGAGCATATGGAATTTTTGCTCTCTAGTTGTATAAATAAATTAAACTTGAAGCTTAGTTTTAATGATGGGGAATAAACCATTACAGACAATAAATTAAGCTATTCTCCAAAGAGAGGGATGAGAATTATGCCAGGGTCTACAGAGGCAGAGAGCAAAAGCACACACAGATTCTTTGATAAATGGATCAGTCATATTTTGAAATTAAAGCTTATCATTGATTCTTTATGGTGGGATGTGTTTTCAGGGGCTGGAAAAAGAAGAGTGGGAGAGAGTGTTTTGCTGTGTAAGGTATCGATTCTGTTCCTTGACTGACAATCAACCCTATAAATCATATCTGAACGCATCTTGGATAGTGAATATGCTGAAATTTAATGCATCTGATAATGCACCCACAACAAATGTATTAAAATGAAAATTACTCTGGTACCTGTAGCTCAGTCACCAATCAGACTCAAGGGACCAAGTGTTACCAAGTCATTAAAATATTGTAGAGATTATGTCAGAGGTTACAATGCCAGGGACCAGATTCATCCTTCCTTTTACTGGTATCACCACCCTTCCCCATAAGGTTGAGTGTCTCACCTATCCCCTTTCTCTGAGGTAGGGGATCCCACTTTCCACTCCTCCTCCAAAATTGATAGTTTCACCTTCCCCCTGAGGTTGATGGTCTCTCCCACTTTCCCATCCTGGGTTGATGGTCTCACCCTTGATGTTCTCAACTCCCCACCTCCAGGGTTGACTATTTATTCCCCTTCTGACATTGACAGTCTTGCTCCCTATTTTCCCCAAGGCTGATGGGCACACTTGCCTCTGCTCAGTGAACATGACTTGAGCCCTCATCCAGAGATGGAGGCATCTGTCTTCTTCTTCCAAGGCAAACTCAAACGAGTATCATCGTTTCATAGTCCCTCCACAACCGCTAGGGGAGATATGGGATAATTTCATGTTGGTTTCACATTCACCTACTCCTTGCTGGTCTCCTGTCTCCCCAGTCACAATACACACCACACTCAAACCCTTCCAGCACGTGTCCACCTGGCCAAAGAATTGTTTACAAACAATACATAATGTTTTAAACAATTACCTAAAATAATTCTAAAGAACAAATTCATCTGAGGAAATCACAACCTCATTGGATATTCTGGAAGTAGAAACAAAGGATAAAGTCATCAGATATGGTATTTGTTGTGAATCATTTGCTCAGGTCTACTTGGTTAAACACAGATGACAGTAGTGAATCATCTGTCCTTCTAAACTAAATGAAGATAATACAAAATACTGCATCTGCTTTCATTCTGTCTCCTATGCAACCAAGTGTAATATGATTCAGTGCACTGTCAGCATCACAGCCTGACATTATCGGAATAGAGTATCAACTAGTATATACTTGTGAAGCTCCATTGAAATCGGTGCCGGTACATGTATTTTCACCATCTAATAATTTGGCCTTAAATGTCTCTAATATCTATTTAAATTAGATTTAAATAAGACTGGTGAATTCTAAATACATTGCAGTAGATTATTAATAAAAAGATACATACACTACTATAAAGTCACTTGCAACAGAACAGGTAAATCATTGTAGGATTGAGTTGTCATTCTCAGCAAGGAACTATGAAAGGGACTGAAAATCATTAATAAAACCTGGAAAGTAAATCTGGTAAAAACTGATACGCCCAGATGTATTTTTCCAGAACCCAGTGGACAATAATGGTACATAAACAACTCAGGAAAATGAAGAATGTAAAAAAACACATTTTGAAAATGTCAGATGGTTACATAGAATACAAACATTGACTGTACTGTAGGAAGGTGTCACATTACCTTCCTTGAAAAGGTAGAGTAGGCTCACTGAAAAGAAAACATAATCAGTTGTTTAATAGTATCAGAGAGAAGATAAGAGGCACCAATGGACAAATATTGATTTCTTAGGTCATAGAATCTAGTCCCTGTGGAATATTGCAAAAGAAGTTGCTAAGAAGAAAGGTCCATCAAAAGAAAAAATGGCTTTGGGGGAGTTTTCTATTTTTATAGGAATAAATATCCTCTCCCAATGAAAAACGGTGCAGAAATTTCAGGCATTATTTTGGCAACAGTATTTTGCACATTACCATAATCCTTACAGTGTGTTTAATGTACATCACATATTTAAGGATTTCTTCTAAGGTTTTTTTATTTCGTTTTTAGGAATATTTTTTCTATGATTCTGCCATGGACAATCCAATTTAATCCAATTGTGTCCTCTTTCTGAGTTGCATACTTTTGGCCTGCGTTCCACACAGGCTTTCCATTACTGGAGCTGCTACACTGCTGAGGAAAGGTGGTGACTTAAATGTCATTGACAGGCTAGTTTATTGTGCAGAAAGATTTTTTTTTTTTAAAAAGAACCATTAAAACAGGCAGATACAAAACAGGCAGATAGTCTTCCTAACAACAACTGTATGAATTCCCAGTAATTCCAAGAATCCCAAAAGCCTAGGGAGACACCAAAGTCCAAGTGAATGTCTGTGTTGGAAACCCAAACCCCGATTAACCTTACATATTACGGAAGGATACTGAGCTGAGTGTGTCAATGCCATTTGGTGATATAGCTGTGCTTGACCAGTGGTGAAGAGAAAGAACTCAAAGAGGCCATCTTATAGTGCACTAACCTTGTGAAAGAGCAATCAAGTAATACAGTATTTTCAGAGGCTATTAGTATTATCCAGACCTCCCTACTATATGCCTTATTTAGAAAAGTAAGAACCCTGCTGCTTCTGTCCATATCCCTTCCAAACTTGGACAAGGATTATCCATTACAGAAATTGCAGTCGAAACTCAAAGCTCATGAGGATAGGGAAATGGAGAGAAGAATCAAAAGTAGGTGGGAAATTAATCTAACATACAAAATGGCAAATATTATGGGCCAAGTTGGAACACTTACTCATAAGAGTGCGCATGAGTAAATGCTTACCAATGTGAGTAAGAGTTGCATAACGGGGCCCTACAGATAGTCACTTAAAAGACAATTTATCACAGTTATCCTATGTGATGGTATTACATCATAAATGGAAAACACCATAAAATTAACATAAAGCAATCACATTTCAATACATCCCCATCCCCTCCCATTTAGTCTGTTGCTCAGGATGCTCCTCCACATTCACAGATCTTCTTGTAGCCAATTCCAGATATTAAATGCTGCCATCCTGGTGTCTATTAGGTGACTCAGCCATGGCACTAATCGTTCTTGGTCATGCTAAATTGTTAGTGGGCAGAGGGTAGGCAGGTGAGTGATGTCCAACCTCCTTTTGACCAAAAGATCTTGGGGGTCACTGCTTTCACTGGATTACATAAAGGCACGTGACTCAGCCCCAACACCTTTCCTGAGAGAGAGAGCTCATATCACCCTTCCTTCCAGCAGTCTTGAAGAAAGTGGTTCCAGGCTGAACTTGCTCACCTCTTGCATTGCTGGTCATGACCTTGAACAACTGGAGCTGTTTCACCCCAGCTCTCAGGGCCATGCATCTCTCCCTCCCACCAACGGCCTCTCAAGCAGGTGCTGCCCCCAGCTGTGTTGAGGGGGAAAGATGCAAGTGTTTTAGCAAAAGACATTTATAAGTCACATAAATAAATTAAATACAAACATGGAGGCCCAGTATAATTTCCCCATTTGTGAACTACGCTGAAGATAAGCTTTCACCTAAGATACTGTTAGTGTAACACCAACAGACCCCAGTTGTCGGTGGACAGGATCGAACCTAGGACCTCTGGAGCTTAGTGCATGAGCCACTACTGCATGAGCTAAAAGCCAGCAGAGCAGACTCATTTTATCTCTCTCTCTAAGTGGTCTCAGAGCCACTAGATGGGACAGAACACCACACCCCAGAGGTGTGCGGGTTACATTAGCATAACTTTTACTTTACTAGTATATTTTATTGTTGCTACTATTATTTAGACAGCTGGCCAAACAGTGCAGCATCTGAAACTCCGATGTAGTTTTCTGCAAGGAACACAATCAAATGATGATGAAAAAGTTTCAGACCCTGCTGCACAGCTTGGCCTGCTGCCTAAATAGGCTGCAGCTATGACATGCACAGTCTCTCTGTAACATTTAAAAGTGTAAAATACTGAAACTAATACATTATACCATGGTCCTCACAATCCCCTTGGCTTCTTCATAGCTATCAGGCCAGTTTTCACCAGCTTCTCTGCCCTAAAGCAGAGGTTAAAGCACCCTGAATACTGCAGACCCTGAGGCACATGGAGGGTACATGGTGTACTTGTCAATGCAAGAAACATTTCAAGTTAGTTTTTTTGGAGATGGTTGAGAAGTTATAGTTCTTTCTCATGAAAGCTTTGTCAAAAATGAAAATTTGTCAAATTCTTTCTGCTGAATTTTACATTTCACATCACCCAACCATTTTTGAGCTTTCAGCAATTGAAAACCAAACAGCTGGGCTGGAGAGGTGGGGGGAAGCTAGTTTGCTGAAGAAAAAAATTAGTTTGTGGTTATCAAAAGGGAGTTTTCATTTTTTATGAAAAACCTGAAAAGTTTTGATAAAAATAGAAATTTCTATTTAGATGAAAAACTATTTTCAGGTTAAACAAACAAACAAAACTTTTGATGGGAAATTGTTGAACAGTTCTAAAATTTTGATAAAAATGAAGCCCAATAAAATAAAATAATAATAATGATAATAATTAATAAATTAGCTCAGGAGCTTCAAGCCCCAAAGTTAAATCAGGAGTAACTCCCATGAAATCAATGGAATTATATTGGTGTAAAATCAGTTTACGTGAGAGGAGAATTAGGTTCTAAGAGTATAGAATGGGTTCTTGTGTCACGTCTCTTTTGATTATTAAAAGTGGACCAGGTTCTGATCTCATTTACAGTTTTGTAAATTGATGTGGAATTACACTGTTGTAACTGAGATCAAAATTGGACCTGCTGCCTGCTTTATGAGGGATACAAATATATCAAGTTTCTTAAGATACAGAGCCTGATTCTCTACTGCTTGAAGACTTGTAATTCCACTGAAGCCAATAGCTACAGGTGCACACACAAGTGTAAAATAGGGTAATTAAGA
The DNA here is from genome assembly GCA_003942145.1 of Platysternon megacephalum. Taxonomy (NCBI): domain Eukaryota; kingdom Metazoa; phylum Chordata; order Testudines; family Platysternidae; genus Platysternon; species Platysternon megacephalum. The sequence goes on from QXTE01000117.1 coordinate 4,833,712, forward strand.
GGATCGACACTACTTCTTCAATTTCTTAAAAAGGTGGGGGAGAGAGGTGATTCAAATCTCACTGAAGTCAATGCAAAGCCTTCCAAAGACTTCAATTGGAGTTGTATTGGGCCTCTCTAGCAATGCTGTAGCATGAAATAATTCATCAAATTCAAACAACCTTGCTCATAAGTAATCTTTCTGCATCATCAGCCCTTATGAATTTATAGCTACATGCATGTTTTTGTTCATTGCATTTCCCTGAGAAGATACAGTAGCCTGAGGCAGTTCTGTTCTTCCTCTTTCACAAATGCAAGGAATTCAACCTCAGGGCATTGCAAGGTCTGATCAATATTTAGTCAGCAAGATAACTGTAACAAGAATAAAAATATTTCTAATCAGACAGTGGATCTTCTTGACTAGAATGCCTGAGCTGTTCTGGAGCAAGATTTAAAATCTTTAATTGTGGGGAGGGACATAATCCAGAGGTTTGGAACTGGTTCATTTAGAATTTTTCAGACAGTTGTATTAGTGGCCGTTCAGAATATATATATTTTTCCTACCAACCTATACAACTAGTAAGTACTGTGTTGGCAAAAAAACAGAGCTCCTGCAATATACATATGTTTAAACTTATCTGCTTCCTTACAAAATCTTTAAGCTAAAAAGTATGATTGTAAATGGATTGTAATGAACTATCAAAATGACATTTTTGGATTACAGCTACTGCATTAAAGATAGTATACATCCTTGCCAAAAACATATTCAGAATAAAAATGATAATACCAGGCTTTTGACACTGCGGGATGACAAAGTATACTTTTTTAGTTCTTTTTTTAGACTGGAAGCTTTCTTGTTGATTGGTATTTTGTGTGTTTTATTATGTTAACCTCTGGACTGGTCATACTGACAGTAGTTGATACTGGCTGAATATGTCTTTTTTTAAATGCAATTTTCTTTTAGCAATATCTTTAAGAGATCATGCAAGGTAAAATGAAAACTGATGTAATCATGCAACATTTAATTTTATGAGAGCACTTCTACTAAAAGAAATTAGGAAGGATAAAAAAACAAGGTGTTGTTTTGGGTTTCAGTAAAAATCTGTTTTTTTTTTTTTTTTTTTTAAGTTTTGTGTTTTATTAAACTTTTTCAAATCAAGAAAAAGATTTCCCCCCTTAATTTAAACCATACTTGCAAATTTTTGTACATCCACTTGCCAAGGTTGTGTAACTTGTTCTATTATTCGAATAGCAGACAAGTAGATTTTGTGCCTGGGCTGGTTCATCTTCATGCTGACTTTACAGGGTTGATTTAAACTATTTGTTTTTTACTGCAGATTTTAATGATCAAACTAGTTTTTCTAGGTAAACTGAGGACTGGGCATGCCAGCAATGTTCTTTGAGAAGGAGTTCATGCCCTGCTTGTACAATGACAAAAGATTAAAATAAAAGGAATTAAGAAGGGTTTAAGGAGTGAGGAGGAGAAACCCTGGATTCAAAACACAGCTGTGATTTTGTTTCTGGGTTGGATCCTAAACCCAAGGGCCAGTTCCAGTTGAGATTCAGCTGAAATCTTGTGAGGAGAGCTAATGTCATGAGATTACTGCCATTTCAGGCCAACATCTTTCAGGAATAGCTGATGAGACTTTGACAACAGTCAAATCATAAACCTGATTTTCTCTAGTGGTCAAACCCTAATCTAAATTGAGACCATATTCAGAGGAGCATCCAAATGCCAGCTCCTCAACACAACTTATATATGAGTTCTGTTCTGAAGATATAATGAATAATTTTCAAGTTGGTTCTAATTTTGACAGAATAAGTTCTCACATTCCTAGAGGAAATATGATTACTTTAAAAAACACAACCCCAGACCCCTGACCAAAATGTTTTGGTACATCTGGATACTACTGATGTCAGTGAAAGCAAAAGTAACAAAATATCCCAAGAAAAACACTTCCATGGTATTTGCAGATTGAGCGTGGTCAAGAAGGACCAGAAATCTCTTTTACACTAAGTCTGTTTCAAAATGTTCAGACTAGTCTGCAGAAGCACAAGTTGTATTTGGATACATTTAAAATAAAGAACTGTACTCCATGGACATTTCACAGATGCTGATACATTTTAAATAGGCATCCAGCCTCTTTGTTCAAAGTAAGCTGGCTGTCCAAGCCTTTTGAGGTATGCTCTTAGGCCTTTCCCTGAAGTTTCGAACATGGGTTGCATGCGTGCACGTGAACATGCATACATATGGTTTCAGACTAATACTGGCTGGCCACAGTAATCGAGTCAGATTCTCCATCCAGGATTCCTAGCATGTTGATACCCACATACCATAATCTGCCTTCATGTATGCCACTTACCTCTCAGATACTAGTTCAGTTGTGCCTTGGTTTCCCTCCAATTGGTTGGGTGTTCCCCAGGAGATAGGTGATTTGTGTGCTCTGCCCCAAAGTCCAAGCTAACTTCCTCTAATCCAGGGCAAAACAATAAATCCACACTCAAAACAAACCGGCTTTCCACAACCAGTCTTTTTGATCCAGAGTGCCATCATCCTTCAACTCAGGAAGTGCACACTCTCTGGGCGCACACACTCTTCGTGTAGAAGAACTACATAGATTCCATTGTCTTAGGAGCTTCAGCTGAAGTCAACAGATGATGTTCACACATCAGTGAAGCACCACTTCAATGTTGTGTGTAACCCTAGAAAATTAACAGAAAAAAGTTATGTGGGCATTTTAATGGATAAAATAATGATTTTGATTGAAAATTGCTGTTGAAGTAAGGAACATCAGTAATTAAAAATACTTTATGAAGAATAAATTGTCAACTGAATTTCAAAAATTAGGAAAAGGTATGCTTTCTACCCTAGGTCTCTGGAGGCACTTCCCTACCTACAGAGGTGTTGAGAATAAATTCATTAAAGATAGTGAGGTTCTCAATACTATAGTAGTGAGGGAAATACAAGTACCTCATACAGTACAAGTACCCCCCTATGAGCTCCCCGCCTCCCCATCCAGTGCCTTCCGCCACCTGGTGGACCTGCGGATCAGCAACTCCTCCCTCCCTCCCCGTGCGTCCCGCCCGCAGCAATCAGCTGTTTTGTGGGCATTCAGGAGGCTCTGGGGGGAGGAGCAAGGATGCAACGTGTTTGGGAGATGGGGGTGGAGTGGAGGCAGGTCTGGGGCAGAGCTGGGGGGCTGAGCACCCCACCGGCCCCGGCACTTTGGAAAGTCAGTGCCTGTGCAGCCGTGCATGCGCTGTCTGGAGGAGGGAGTGGTGCACTCCAGAGGGATAGCGTGGGTTCATCATCATGTTCAGTTTCCCAAGGGAAGTGTTTGCAGCCACTGCCCTACGTCTACTGTCTCTCCTCCCTTCTGGCTCCATGGGTGCTGCCTTGTAGAGTGTGAGGCTATATTAACAACATGTTAACTCTTGAGGGCTCGACCGAGTGCTAGTTCATTATTTAGCAGCAAGGCATTTCCTGGGAAATATCCCACCTGATATCAACACGGTTGCTTTATGAGCAGGTCCCAAGATAATCCTCTGATTAGAACTTGTTTAAAACGTATACCCGCGTAAGTATATAATGTCTTTTGTCTGGCGAAAAAAAATTCCCTGGAACCTAACTCCCTGCCCCCCACCCCCCTTTACATTAATTCTTTTGGGGAAATTGGATTCGCTTAACATTGTTTCGCTTAAAGTCACATTTTTCAAGAACATAACTACAACGTTAAGCGAGGAGTTACTGTATATGTTTATGGCTTCATTTAACTCCTATCCCACTGATATCTTCCATGAATGACACACACACAAAGATACAATCTTGAGATTCCTATGCATTTCCTTACTTTATGTTCAGATATATTAATATATACTTTCCCTGGGGGAAAAGGATATAAAGACGCCAGTTGGCATTAGCAACACCAAATGTTATAAAACACTTCAATTCATCCAAACTAATCAGCTGTCATCATGCGTGCTGAGTTGGTGGCATATGCTTGAAGTGGGCAAAGGCAGGGAATTTTTAGTAGACTGTAATTTGAGATAACAGGGACACAAAGGGGGAGGAGAATATAGTAAAACAGATAGAGCTAGTGCAAGCCAATGAAAGCAAAGGAAAACACAGGAATAGACACAGCTATCATTATAAGATTCAATAAATAAGAACACAGCTCCCTGAGTGAATACCTATCACTGAAAGTTTGTTTTTGTTGTCTGACCTCACATCACATCTATATATAAAAGATACAATGCAGGATTGAGGGTGGAGTTCCCTCATCCTAATCCTGCCAATTTTTTTTTAGAAATATTACCCAGCAATTAGAGTACTGTTTCTGTGATTGATCCTGGTTTTGTCAATGTTAAAGATTTTTTTAATAAAACATTTCCTAACTTTTTTTTTAAATAGCTTTAGTGACTTGGGTGCTTAGAGTAGGATATTGAAATTTGGCAAGTTGCCAGTTCTGGAGTCAGAGGAGTCACTTGAAATTTGGCAGAGAAATAGGCCCCAAACCTCTGTTGTGCCTTTCAGTGATCAGGTGAAAATTGATTATGATGGGCCAAATGTATAGGGGTTTAAAGAGTCAACTCTGTATGCACACTGGATTTTGTAATGCAAACTCTAACAACCTGTTGTTCTTTTGGCTCTGCACATGTGTGCAGAGCTTAGGAAATTTCACAAGAATGTGCAATACATTTCTGAGTGAAGAAGTTGGGCTTCAAAGGAGACCTGCCTCCAACAAGAGAAATCCTCAGGATAGTGGGCTGGGATGGTCTTCTTCAGTGAATTAAGAACCTACACAGAATAGAATAATATTGGGATGAAGGACCACAGTACACGGGACCCAGGCACACCTTTCCATTCATTATCTCCAAGGGAAGATGCATGTCTCCTGGACAATGCAACCTGTACATTTGCTAAAACTTTCCTACAATGACTGCAGAGAGAGATTTCCAAGGCACAAAAAACAAGCAGGCATCCAAATCTTATTGCAACTCAGTGGGAGCTAGGTGTCTAATTCCTATTTGTGCCCTTGAAAATCTCCCACGAATCTACAGTATTTGAAAAGAAAAAAGAAAAGAAAAGACAGAGCTATGCAGAACCTAGGTGAGCTCTTTAATAGACTCCACTATGGACATTATCATGCCAAACTGATTTGCCCATGCAGCAAGTAGATGGCTGAAAACACTAAAATAGATTGAAATTGTATCTGTCTGTTTTTCTGTCAAGAAAAAGAGAGCAATAATGTATTATAGTTGTGAACTTTTTGCAGTTCCTATGTACACACAAATGCTTTTCTCTAATACACCTCTACCTCGATATAACGCTGTCCTCGGGAGCCAAAAAATCTTACCGCGTTATAGGTGAAACCGCGTTATATCGAACTTGCTTTGATCCACCGGAGTGCGCAGCCCCACCCCCCGGAGCACTGCTTTACCGCGTTATATCCGAATTTGTGTTATACTGGGTCGCGTTATATCAGGGTAGAGGTGTATCTACATTGTTTTAACAAATTTAACATCTGTTGTGCCATGTTCCTTTTAGTCTGAGATCCTTAATGCTTTTTAATATCTTATTTATTTAAAATAAATTGTTCTATTACATTGCTATAACAAATCACTTTCAGAGTTAAGGGATTATTATATAAGGGTTAGTTGAACTGAAACTAAGTCAAAGTCAGAATATAATAAAATCAATTTCATTCCTAGTATTATTGAATTAGAAAGCACATTTTCATTTCAGTTGTTTGCAGTGCTTCATTGTCTCTTTTCCAGCTATCCTTGAAAATATGATATAATTGGAGAATAATAATAGTAAATAACTGTATGAAAATAGATTTCTTGAAAAGCTGTTCCAACAAAATCTGGACTAAAAATGACTGGCATTAAGAGAGAAAAAAAGCACAACATTAGAGCACCTGACAGCACAGCTCTTCATGCTATTATCCAATTCAGGGTCTGTTGCTTCAGAGCTGGAAATCTCTGTTTCTGGCTTCTTCTTACATTAAATATCTTTCTGTCCCTCCACACCTGCAAAGTTTTCCTTTCCTCAAACACTTCACAGGTGGAAATATTTTAACCTATTCTATGCTCTTAAGAGCATGTGACTATGTTCATGATGTTGCTAACCTAGGTTTATTTCCAGTGTGTTGCATACAATCTTATATCCCTTCAAAAAAGGGACCTACTGGTTACTCTATTAATGGAAACTTACAGATATCCCAAGTAAGAAAAATGTGACTGAGAACTTTTTAGAGTTTGATTTAAATATATTTATTTACTTTGTATATTTTGACATGTGACATTGACAATTTGTTTTTTTAACAGATATAAAGCTTTAACTTTTTGAATTTAATGTCTACTTCACTAAATAATTATTCTCTGACATCCCATAATATCCTGCAACTGTGAAAATTTAAATTAATTAAAAAAAATAAAAATAAAATATTTGTCAAAATTTAAAAAAAATAAATTATTCCAAGACTGCTTTTATTCCAAGTTTATTCCAAGTTTTAATTATTTCTTTATTATTAAAATAACTACAAGAAAACAGATTTCTTGCAATGTTACACATTGGGGGGAGGGATAGCTCAGTGGTTTGAGCATTGGCCTGCTAAACCCAGGGTTGTGAGTTGAATCCTTGAGGGGGCCACTTAGGGATCTGGGGCAAAATTAGTCCTGCTAGTGAAGGCAGGGGGCTGGACTTGATGACTCTTCAGGGTCCCTTCCAGCTCTATGAGATAGGTATATCTCCATATATTTATATTTAGTTCATTTTTTACTTGATATCAGTCCTGGAAAGTGTTTATATTATTCCATTAATCTGTGGATATTTATTTACTTTTAAAAATATACTTTCCTGTAGTATCTTTTTAAAGAGGATGCAGGTTGCTCTCCAATTGAGCTGGACAAATTTTTTCAGTGGCTTCATTCTAAATGTATTTGAAAGTTTTGTATAGTTTCACACTGACTTGACAATTTATGAAAGCATCATGCTGATCCCACATCATAATGCTACTAGTTTCTCCACCATCTCTAACTGATGGCATTATAGGCCGAAACTGCTAATAATGCATCTCTCTTCTCTTCTCAGGGAGCCTTTATTTTTATTTTTTATTAATAGTACCTGAGAGAGGCACTGACTTTCTACCATGCCGGGGGTGTGCTCAACCCCCCACTCCACCCCTTCCCCCAAAGCCCTACCTGCCCCACCTCTTCCCACCCTGCCTCTTCCTGTCCTCATTCCTCCCCCTCCCCCCCAGCACCTCCTGCACGCCATGGAACAGCTGATACATTGCAGGTGGGAGGCATTGGAAGGGATGGGGAGGCACTGATTGGTGGGGCCGCCAACAGGTGGGAGGTATGGGGGGAAGGGGAGGTGCTGAATGGGGGGGCTGCCGGTGGGTGCTCAGCACGCACCATTTTTTTCTCGTGGGTGCTTCAGGCCTATGGTACCTGAGACTTTGGGTCATGGAGCTCAATTCCTTGTTCACTGATCTTACTTCATTTAAATGATACACTAAGATAGATACAGTCAGGCACAAATTAATTCTCACTCAGAATTCACCTAGGTCTCAGCCAGCCATTTACAGGACAGACAGACACAGTGAAATATAAGAAAGCACTAAAAGGCATAAGCAAGAATAAAAGAAAATTGGGGGAAAAATGCACAGAGAACAAAATCCTGGCCCCATTGAAATCAATAGTAGTTTTGCCATTGATGTCAATGGAGCCAGGATTTTAGCAAGAGTCGGGAGATCCTTTAAATCAGGGTTGCTATAAATAGTTGGCTTGATTCTTTAATGTCTTTAATTCCCCTTCCCTTCTCCCCACCAATCAGATTTAAAAAAAAAAATACATTCCAGAGAAACTCTCCTGTATCTTTCCCCCCTTGTTTTTCCTTTGTTATTGATCAGGCCATCATCACATTGCTATCCTCGGAAAATGTATAGCAATGACAAATAAGTCACTTTTTACTATCTATTTTATGCTGTATTGAAGCTGAAGGAAATTATTTAATAATCTTACTCACAAAAGTCCAGCCATAGTGAAAAAGGTGAAAAACCCTGAGAAAGACCACATGGGTACCAAAATGCTTTCTGATTTTGACAAGTTCCCCAGTCAGACGCAATTCCAGAAGAATGGAATCTCTTTTAGTTTTACTTTAATTTAAATATTTTTTCTGTTGTCAGCTGGATATTTTCTGTGGCAGGGTGGCTGGTCATATGGTTAATGCACAGGACTTGGAATCAGGAGAACCATGTTCTTTGCCCAGCTTTGCCACAAATTTCCAATGTGACCTTGGACAAATCTTGTAAGCACACTGTGCATCAATGTCTCCATCTATAATATGGAGAAAATAACACTTATTTCAAACAGGTGTCATTGCCCTGGATTTGAGGGGAGTGTATGTACCCCAGATTTTGATCAAGCTAACTGCAACCATATTGTGTGCATTCAGCCACCATGAATTAATAAAATAGAACACCACATAGTTAAGGGTTAATTTGAATAAGCAGGGCTTCTGGAAGCAAGGTCAAAATTAGTTGTAGACTTGCAGTTTCTGCCAATCAGAATGGGAGGAGGAGAGAAAAAGAGTCAGTAATTTTGAGACTGAAAGAAAATACATGGATGGAAACCTTGAGTTTTGGGCACCTTTGATATAGCAGCTTATTATGACTAAGATTGTTAGGAATGTTTGTTGATAAGTAGTTTATTGAATTTAGGAGAGGTGATGACCCAGTAGGGATCACTATGAGTTATGTGTTTTGTAAAAGTTAGTTATAAAAAGACTAGATAATAGAATGTACTTTGGACCAGTTCTCTGAAGCCATCCTGAGAGATTTTTTTCTGACATATTCCCTGGTAGGGAAGTGACCAGCTATCACAGACCTGCTGTAAATTATTCAATACCATTTCAGATTCTAGGTAATTATTTGGGATGTTGTAACCTTTAGCTTATGTCTGGGTGTGCTTAAATCTAATACATTGTAGTTTTAAATAAGAGCACACTTAATTGAATTAATCTTTCATCAGACAGAATTGTTGTGTTCCCACAGACTTATTCCTGACACTGCCCGGAGTGAAATAGCTAAGTTACCACTGCTTTGGGTTCTGAAAACCCTGGGTAACAGTGTGATGAGGCTCAGTTAAATCATAGTTGTAAAACACTTGGACATTATCAGCTGGAAGGGACTACCAAAGTACACAAATTTATGACATGTTAATCCATTCCTATGCTGCTTATAAAAAGGGTTGGTTGGCACCTTGAAATGTGCTCTGTGTAGGACAAGAGGAGGGGCTACATTGTGACTCCCGCAGTCACAATGCAGTCCCTGCCTCCCCTTTGCTTCATGGTGGAAGTAAGCTTTTTTATTACCGTAGTGCCTAGAGGCCAGGATGCCAATGTCCTAGATGCTGTACAAACACAGAACAAAAAGTTGGTCCCTGCCCCAAGGGGCTTACATTGCCAGAGCTTTGAGAGAGGAGCCAGGTCTACAGTATAAACTTATGTCAGTATAATGACATCGCTCCGGGGTGTGAAGAAATTTAAATTTCCAGATTTCTTTTTATATTCTGCAAGTGAGAGATGCAGGATATCACGTGTAATGCCAGTTCTAGTGCTATTATGTTAATGGTCACTGAATAAAAGCCTAATATTTCTCATGTCCACTTAGGCAGCTGAGAAAATATTTTGGGAGGAGGAATGGAGGAGGGAGAAGTTAGCACTGTTAATTTTTTCTTCTTTCCTTTCATTATTGCTGCCCACTTTCCAAATGGAACACAAGCCACTTACAAATTCCACAGAGGAATTATCCACCAAAATTTACCCTAGGGTTTCATTATTTATAAAATTGTGAAAGCCAATTTATATTATGTATGCGTGGATGCCTGGATTGCCTAATTCTTGTCTCTTTCTAAGTGTTTCAGTCAAGCCAACTACTCACTCCACTTTGAATTAATTATCATAGCTAGGAGATGGTCTTGGAGAGTGATAAGATAGATGAGGAAGGAGGAGCAGATGACATGGGGTATGTATAGTTTAATTTTAGCACTATTGATTGAGTTGAAAATCTAATTCCCTGTTAACAGATTTTAAAAAAAATATATAAAACCATGAAAGGAGGCTATTCCTGAACAACGTTACATCACCAGGGAAGAAAAATGGAAGGAAATGAATTAGTTCTAAGTGCTGTGGCTTTGAACTATTGTGTAGCAATTAACATGTGACATTGATAGTTTAGTATACTTTCAATAATCTCCTGCAGAAGAAGCAGCTGTGCAATTATACCTAAACTCTAGCTCAAGGTGTTAATAAATGCATGAGAGTTCTGAAAGTTTTCTTATATACAAAGAATCCTAGCTTATCCAAAATGTGAGGATTTTACTAGGATTTGGGTGAACCAGGAATGCAGGATCAGGCCCCAAAAGAAGCGTGATGTGATCTGGTCATTAATGTAGCTGTTTTCAATTTTTAATGAATGCTGTAGGAAAGAGAAATAACTACCTATAGTTAAGAGTATTAAATAACTCTACCTATAGTTAAGAGAATAAATCATAATGCAAACATGAATCTATCAAGTACATCAATGTCATCTAATCATGGGGTTAAAATAATTAATCTTTTTTTCTAATACTTCAGCTGAGATATAGAGTGAAGTAGGATTTACATTCTTTTGCCCACTGAGAGACAAAGGTATTTTTAATTTTCTTTTCAGACTTCTCTTTGTTTCTCAATTTATAAACCCAAAAGGTATATAAATTCAGGGTCATTGCAAAAAAGGAATGAGTTGTAGTCCAAATTCTTAATTTTCCACTTCATTACCAAGTCCTATCTGAATCTCATTTATTTCAGTGCCATATTTTTCTTTGGCCAATGTATTATCTTTAGTATTTTTCATTTTATATAGAATATGGTGATATCCAAAGAACATTAGAGAGAAATAATTATTTTTTATCTTTCTGAAAAACGAATCATTACAAATAACCCTCTCTCTTCCAACATAAAGAAAGAAAGAAAAAGAAAACCTATTATTCATTAATATAATAAGAAAGGGTATCATTCCAGACAATTAAAATGATACACTTTGGGCTTTAAAGAGCCAAGATTATTATATACTTTCAGCAGTACTAGGAGAACATCAATAATCTGTTTTTTAAATGTTTCAGGATATTATTATTCTGTATTTCTTAGAGCTCTAGGTTTCATAGAAATAACTATAAGTAGACTAAATGCTACTTGCTAGATACATTAGCATTTAATAATGTAATAGCTTTATATTATAATAATATAGCTTTATATTAAGTGCTATAATAGTATATTAACACACCTAAATATGAATTTATCTTATAACGATCTGCTCTGAGACCAGAAAATGAAGAAATTCAAAGATACAGTATTGGAGAAATTGTCCTTTAGTCAGTGCCTTAAATCTAGGGGCCAGATCCTCAGATGGTGAAGCTATGAAAAATTACACCAGATAATAATCTGATCCTTTTTATTCCAGTTACTCACACCCACCTGATATACCAGCTTCCTGTCAAGGGCTTTGTCCAATGAACTGCAGTCTTGATTATCATCAGATGCTGCAGTAGCACAACTTCACGGAGTCTGCACATGTGGAGATGAATGTGGAATTTGATGTTCCAGGAATCCTATTTATTTATTTGGTCTGCCACCAAAATTTTACCATAAAATGATCTTGTGACTAGGTCCTAGAGCATTAACTATTTGTAAGATTGTCCTGGCAAGCAAATGGGAAAAGTCCTGGTTTTGACATGGCAAAAAATGCGAAATTCATATTTTTAATTTTTGTTAAATGGGAAAGTTGTGGCACACAACATTTTAATTATTGCTACATTTATTTTCCACTTAAAAAAGGGAAAAGAAACTGACATTAATTGATTAACATAGGAAGAGAGAGAGATGGATAAAAAAAATTACAGACAGCAAAACCCCAGAACAGATGCAAATACAGGTCTCTCGCATCTTACGCGGGGGTTACGTTCCGCGGTCAGCGCGTAAAGCGAAAACCGCGTATAGCCAAAACCCCATTGACTTTAATGGCGGGCGGAATTGCCCGCACTACAGACAGAGTACATAAATTGCTTTTTTTTCTCTTTTCTTTTTTTTTGTTTTTGCCGACTGCGCAAAGCCGAAATCGCGCATGTTAAATGCGCGTAAGATGCGACAGACCTGTATATACATATTTAGTGGCAATCACACTAGATTTGAAAAAAGGCCATGGGTGACATCCCAGTCTCATTGAAATCAATGGTAAAACTCCCATTGAAGTCAAGGGGCCAGGATTCCACAAAGGCTGCTGCAGATTTAAAAGAATCAATATGGCACCTTATCTTTGTCCATTGCAGGGAGGAGAGCAGCAGCTAACTATGCAGGGTAACTAATTGTACTTCATATTTGATTAATACTGATGTCTGTTCATAGTTCAGTGAAACAGTAAGAGCTGATTCATCCTGTTCTCAACACATGTTCACCCAATTATATGCTCAGCCACTGGATTAGTTGTTCAAACCTCTCCTCTTTTCTGAAGATTTCCTTTGTTTAGTAACAACAAAACTTACCGTACACATCAGCCTAAACTTGTTCCTTGACTTTCCCCACAGGATCCTTCCTTCCCTGCTCCAGTTTCCTCTGCCTCAACATCAGACACCCTCTCAAACCTTTCCATATGTCTGGGTTGGAAGCTAACAGGACCCTCCTGACCTGGCTGTGAAGATGTTAGCAGAAATAACTCGGCATCTCTGTGCAGGGTCCTGAGTTTTAGCATCTGCCACCTGCCACAGAGCTACACAAAGTAAAAAGACAATCTTGTATCGCATGGTATTTGAAAATTGCCCATGAGCTGGGGACAGTTACAATAGGCTAGCAAGACAAGTTACTGATATTATTGTTAGTGCTAGCAGCCCTACTGAAAACTGACATACGGCAGCTTCTCTTTCTGAAATCTCTCAACGTCTCACTTTTCCAGAGGCAGTTTCATGCAGTGTGATTAAGCAATATACATACTTTAAAATTCTCTGTGACTGAAATGGAATTGGAAGACAGACTCCCAAACAATGTAATGCACCCTTAGCTATAACAAGATAGACAAAGAGATTCTGGTGAGATAAAACATAACTGGATTGTTATTTCACATCAGCTTGTGCTCTAGGCACTACTAAATTAGCTACCATCATTGCTTAGCAGAGGTTTTAGCAGAGATATCTATTACAACTCTGGGGCATTTTCTAGATCCTCTCTCCAACGTTATAGCTAAAAGTGAAGACTAGCAAAAGTGGAGAGGACTTGTCAGCTGCTAACTCTTTCCTCTGTCTGTTACCAGTAGTAAAGAAAAAACTTGTTTTTACTGCTGTAACAGTTTAAAAGGTCTGTGTTGTTTCTTTCTTTTCACCATTTTCCACTGGTTCTTGTTCCTAATCACTTGATGTCAGCTTCTACTTAAACTCAACTACTCTGTCAGGATGTACATGTAGACTGAGTAGCTCAATGGATTGGTATTTGGAGTTTTCTTCTAGGTCCTGTACTTGTTGAAGATTGATTGGGGTTGAGCGGTAGCATGGCGAGGGTGTTCAGTGGCCTATGTGAAATTAATTTGTTTCACTTCATTTCCAAGAACATGGCTTGAAATGCTGAAACAGATTGAACGTGGAGAAATTTGGATCTGAATCCAAATCTAAACTTCCAGATTTGGCCCTATTTTTATAATGGCCTAAACCACAATGCTGGATATGACCACCCCAGAATTCTATAAATGTTTGGATCTGCATGCATTTGCAGCTTGGGGTCATCACTAGTCCCTTGTGGACAGGTATCCACATAATAAAACCCAGCATCACAATGAGTGCTAATTAGCACCAATGTTGGTAATCTCAGCAAAGAGCTCATGAGTTGTATAGACATGGGGACTGAACTGTCTTGTACTGTTAAAAGGGGCCTCAGCAAACCAACGGTGCCATATCACACAGCCTGCATGATACTCACACATCTGCATGTCCTGTCGTATATCCCCACAGCCCAGAAGGAACCTCATGTATCCAAGAGAGCCATCTGCTGCTGTGGTGCAAGGCAAACAGCTCCCCATCTTCTGGCTCAGAGCCATCTTGATGCAGCAGAATGGAGAGAGGGGCCAGTGAGTATGCAAAATAACTAATTTATACTAACAGGGGAAATGTAGGAAGGTGTAAAAAAACATAGGTGCATGTATGACTTATGTAATGTCTTATTCTTCCTTCACTTCCAGCAGTTTTACACCATCTTATCTCTTATTTATTTCAATGGAGTTACTCCTGAGATACATCAGTGTAAGTGAAATGAGAATTGAGCCCATACTAATTTACATCACCTCAAAATTTCTCTTTGCTATCTCCTTCATAGAAAGCACCCCATTCTGCCATTAGATAAATCTGTGCAAATCCATTTGGGCAAGATTTTGCTCTTAGTACATCACAAGTAACTTCATCGGCTTAACCTGAGTCACTCCAGCTATATGCTGGAGAAAATAAGAGAAAGATTTGGCCCTAGTAGAAAGGACAGAATGAAACGGGAATATTCTTGGTAGGACATTCCATTCTGAAGATGGATTAAGACTGTGCTATAGCTTTTTGGATGTTTCATTGAATCCAGACAGTGGTTTCCAAGTAGAAGTAAATGAAATGCTCTTTTTTCCTGATACTTTTTCATACTTACAGTGTGCATCACACTGATTAATAACATTGTGGAATGGCTTTTTCTATCTTGACAGATATAAATAATTTGTATATATTTAGGAATGATTCTCTTGCAAAGCTACTGAGTTTTTATCTTTGCCTCATTTACCTATATCTACTTATATAGGCCAGTTTTGATGAGATTCATAGCTCAGGACTTTTTCTTCTTCTTCAGGCCCTGCAGTCCCACTTCACTATATAAAAACAGCTATCCTTAGTGATCTGCTGCACAACAAATATGCTTTGACACATTTGATGCCCTGTAGGTTGTGGTTATGATTACTTTGATAGCGCTATAAGTGTTCACATCACTTTACAAAACACAAAGCTCTGACAGTCATTGCCCTGAGGAACTTACAGTCTAAACTGGTTGGAACAATACAATTAAAGGATAATGTGTATGGGTGGCAACAGACATACACATAGACAATTGGAGATGTGTAATGCCCTACAGATGAAGTCAAGGAACTTGAAATTGATGTGGAAAAGCAATAGAATCTAGGGAAATGATGTGGCTGTAATGACAGGAGAAGATTTTGGTACTAGTATTTTGGACAGTCTGGAGAGGCAATGAAGTAGATATGTGGAGATGATAGTAGTCAATAGGCATGTGGTAATGAAGGCATGAATCAGATTTTCATTTGAAACAGAGAGGAAGTAATGGATTTTAGAGATGTTATAGGGTGTGTCTCCACTGCAACATAAGCCCATGCTTGAGCTCAGGCTCAAGCCTAACCCCCCTGGTGTCTACACTGCAGTTGCCCTAACCCAGGACTTAGACCCAGAGTTCCAGGACCCTGCAGGGCTGGAGGGTCTGAGCTTGAGTTAAGATGGGACCTAGCATCTGAGCACTATGCTTTGCAGTGTAGTTGCAGCCCCACTTGACTTGGATTCTGGGAGTCAGACAGAAGTATCCCACAATTCCATGGGACAACTTCCTTAGTCTTCTCTATCCCAACAATCTGCAGTCCACTGTATCAAAAATGGAGGCCACCCCACTTTCTTTGTAAATGGCAGCAGCTCAGGTCAGTGTTAACCCATTCTCTCCTGATCACCAATCTGCAAGTGCACTATCAGAAAGCCTCCTGGGTTTGCAATAGAGAGCAAACTGATCAAGCCTTTTGCAAATCAAGCTGCTTCCGGTAATGTGCAAGGTGGGCAGTAAAGTTTTCCCACAGTGCAACAAGATCCTAGGGCTACAGCAGCCACATTTCAGGGTACGGAAGGATGTTAGGGAACCTGGGATATGGTTACTTTGACTTGGGTCTGCACACTGCTGTGTGAACGCCAGAGCCCTAGGTTCAAGCATGGGTTAGAAAAAAAATCTTAGAGTTAAAATACAATGCAGAAGCTCAAGCCCAGAGTTCCCTAAGATGGGTCAGATGACTTACATTTCAGTGTAGACTTACCCATAGAGACATATGTAAAGTCACAGGAGTTTTAAAGAACCTGTATGTGAAGGGTGAATAATATAAAAAAGTGTGGAAGAGGAAGTCAGAGTTGGCAAGCCACCTCAACAACCTTTATCGATGGTAGACAGGATAGTACTATTATCAAGAGTCAAAGAGAAGGGAGTGAGGAATGAAGGCTTGGAAGTAATATTGTTACATGTGAATTCCGTGGCCATTTAAAACTCAAGAGAAGAATCAAAATCCACATTATTATAGAGGTATTATAGCAAAAGAAGAAGAATAAAAGAAAATAAGGGACTATGGAAATATCATTTGATTCTTGCCTTTCAAGAACTTCAAGAACTTGCTGATTGTTTGATTGTTCATACTCATAAATTGTTCTTATTGCTGAGTGTTCTCTACAGCTGTTGTTCTTTGGCAGGTATTTTGCAGGCTATTAAGAAACAAAGGACCAGATGAGAATCTGAAGTGCATGGTGCCCACTGCTGCAAATCTTGAAACATCCACTACTCCCTGATGGTAGATTTTTCCTGTTATCCAAACATATTGTACATCTGGGATTAGAATTTGTTCCAAAGTCAAATTTTCAAGTGATTTAATTATTAAATCCTGGAAGGTATTATCGTTTTCTATGAGCTCACATATTAAAAATGTGTGGACTATATTGATTTAGTGACTGTGTGGTGCTTGGTTTCATTCTCCTTTCTTCCTGGATACAGGAAGATGACATCACAGAAAATGCAACAGGAGATAATATTTGCTGCTAAAAATAGAAGACATCTGCTTAAATTGATTGCTGCTTCTGCTCAAAACAGCAGCAATTTCAGAAGATGTCCAGTTGCTGACCAGGTTAAAAGAACACACAGCACTTTCCAGGAGTCTCCAAATCTGAGATCGCAGGGGCAGGCCTGCACTAGGGTCAAGCACTAGACAGACCCAGGGCTTGTCTACACTTACAGCACAGCTGCACCGCTGTAGCACTTAGTGAAGATGCTAGCTACGCAGAAGGGAGAGCTCTCAATAACCATTATACAATGTAGTTATTTCATTTAGTCTTTCATCAGTTCCCCATATCAGAATCCACTGTTGATTTTATTTTCTCATCTCATCTGCCTTTATTACTCTTATGTCCCCCCTCCTACTTTGTTGACTGATTCTGCTTCCTCAAATTCTCTCTCTATTCTTAAAAGACAGCTATATGGATAACTGGAAAACTGTCTCCCGGTTGTAGGGCTGGTACACCTCATCACCCCTGGGGAAGGAGGAGGGGAGGGATGTTGTGTCCCCACAGGTGAGGCTGTATGACAGCCCCTGGCTTCCAGGTGGTACAGTCCAATGATTAGGGTCAATAGGGTGTCCTCCCTCACAGGACTGCATGGCCTAGTGCCCAGAGTCAATATGGAGGCCCTCCCTCTCAGGGCTGCATAGCCCAATGGCCATAGCCTATATGGAGCCCTTCCTTCACAGGGCTGTGTGGCCTAGTGGCCAGAGTCCATAGGGTTGCCCTCCTTCACAATGCTGCATGGCCCAGTGACAAGAGTCAATATGGCTGCCTTCCTCACAGGGCTGGGTGGCCCAATGGCCAGAGTCAATGGGGCTTGAGCGGCAGGGCAGCATGGCCAGACAGCCGGGGTGGACCACCGCTTCAGGGCTGGCAGCAGCCAGGGAAGGGGGACCCAGGCCCTCCCTACTCCACCAGGTCCAACCCAGGGCCCTGGCAGTGGTGGGGTTGTCCGCCACCTGCTCAGCAGGGATCCTGCTGAAACATACTGAGCCAAGTCCCAGTTCTATGACTGGTTACCTATTAAGTTTCCCTGGGTTACTTCCAACCTGCTCCTCCACAGCTAGTTGTCTCAGGGATCCCACAGCTTTGCCTCCCTCAACAGTGTCTGGGGGGTCACCAGTTGTCACAGTCTGACTGGCCTCTGTGTCCTGGAGTGTTGCCAGTCCCTCTGCAGGAACCTGCAGTGCACCTCTGTTCAGCCCCAACTGAGCTGAGTTGCTCCCTTTTATATCCGGGTTCCAGCTAGAGCATGCTCAACAGAGCCAAGGGGACAAGACCTCCTCGGCCCACAAAGTGGGATTAACCCCTGCTGAACAGTGCAGGGCAGGGCTGGTCTACCCTGTCACACTCCCCATTCAGAACATTTAAAATTTTCTGAGGGGAAAAAAAACCCTGAAAACTTACTTTATTGTTTCATCTGAAAATGTTTCATTTTTTGGGTATTTTTTTGAGGAAAGCAGACACTTTCTGTAAAAAATTTCCATTTTTTCATTAAAAAAAGATGAGGTGAAAATTTTTGGGCCAGCTTTAGCCTTTTATGTACAATCCTGAATGAGGGTGTAGTTCATAAACACACACCAAAGGAGCAGTCCAACCATAAAGTGAGAGAGTAATAATTACCTGGCTCTATAAAGTGTTTTGAAATCTTCAGATGGAAATTGCCTTCTACGTGTGAAATATTATTATTTTTATTACTACTAATGCACCTCTGTCAAGTTAAATGTCATCCTTTGGACTTTTGAATCTTCTCTCTTAGAGGTAAATTGTGACTTGTGCTATGCAATCATACAGGAGAGTAAGAGCCCCACCTTATATTTATACGTACCTATCCATCCCATGAGTCTGGGCATGCAGAATAAATAGGTGTTGCGTACTGGTTTACTCCTCCCTCAGGTCAGGTGAGTAGGGATGGGCAGGGAATGAGCAGAACCTTGACTCCATCCCTCTGACTCACTGACCAGTGCAGTTAAGTGGCATGGGGTGGGAGGCAATCATAATTTTCTTTTTCTCTAAGCCTGTAGCAAATTATTCCCTCTTCTTGAACAAGGTAGAAGCAGAGGAAGAATTATGACTTTTAATGCTTTCTGGGGCTGCTCCTGGATTAATGCATGTTATGCACCACCCCTTATTCTGGGCTGCACCAAAAGTCCTAATGTATAGTCCTTCTTAATTACAGCACTTCATTTTTTCAAATGAATTTTCCATGTTAAGTAACTTAATGTTTATTTCCTTCCTGCAAGAACTGCACTTTACAGTGAACTAATATGTACTTTTTGGCAATGATATCTTTTTTTGAGAGGAACGTTCAAAGATAAGGGATAAGAATTTAAGCCTATAGTAGAGCATGTCACACTCCCCGTCAGTATCCAGCCTGGCCGGGGAAACTAATGATCCAACCATTGGACCAAATCCTGGTCACGTGCCACCTGAGGCAAATTGCACATACACTAAGAAGAATTCCCACTGCATATGTTATTATTGGTACTGCTTATCATACCTCACAAATTTTGCAATAAAAGTTGTAAGCGTGTGGACTTGAAATTGGTACAATACCTACCATATATCCAAGGTTATTTTGCTTTGAATGCAACCAGTGATTATTTCTCACCTCATCAAACAGAATGAACATCTGCTCTTTCAAGTGTAAAGAAGACTGCAGGGACTGAAGAAAATTTTGCTGACAAACACTTTATATAATACATCTTGGACATAATGTTTAAATAATGCTATGATGTGACATCCTGTGTAGATCACCACTTCATTTACAATGCACTGTATATAACACAGAAGAGTTAAACTTTAAACTGCTAGCATAAGGTAAACAAGGTAATTGATTTGCATAAGTTATTCTATTCATATGCTGTACTATAAGTTTTGAAGATGTTTAGGTTAAGAAATTGGTACTCAGTGTAAACTAGCTTTAATTAAGCATTTAGGGCCTGATCCTGCATCCACTGAAGTCAAAGCAAAACTCCCTTTGACTTCAAGGATGTAGGTAGAAATGTGCTATAATTTAGGAATCTTATCCAAGAAGTTAGGTGAATTGAGCAGAGCAGCAGTATTTTGCAAAATATTACAATTTTGTTTTGCCAATTTTTCTCTTCTGCATTTTATTTCCCTGAATTTTGTTTGGTTTTGCTTTTTTAATTTGGAACACATCCTAGCTACTAGTCTTTGATGAACACAGAAACACTAATATAAAACTTACACAGGTACAGGGTTGATGCTCTCTTCCCCTCCCCCCAAAATGTTAGTTAGTTCTTACACTAATCTGAAATTTCCAGTGAGTCAGAATCCCTATTTGTTATCTGAAACTCACTTGAACTCTAAGGGCTGGTCTACAGTGGGGGGGGGGGATCGATCTAAGATACGCAACTTCAGCTATGCTATTCGCGTAGCTGAAGTCGAAGTATCTTAGTTCGACTTACCTGGCCGTCCTCACGGTGGCAAGTCAACCGCCGCGGCTCCCCCATCGACTCCGCTTACTCCTCCTGCCGAGGTGGAGTACGGGCATCGATTCAGGGATCGATTTATCGTGTCTAGACGAGACACGATAAATCGATCCCCGATAGATCGATTACTACCCACCGATCCGGTGGGTAGTGTAGACCTGGCCTAACAATCAATACCTGGCTTTAAAATAGCAGGCCTTTAACTCAGCCAGCTATTAAGTGCCCGGAAAACATCTAAACCAGAGGACATCTCCGCTATTATAAACTGTGGAAATACCATAGAAATGTAATGAAAATAAAGTGCTTAGCTTTTGATGTGAGGAATATTATGCCTAAACTTCTAATTGCATATTGTTATGGATAAAATGTTCTATTTACAGTATGAGGCTAGAATATTCTAGTTTCAACACCATGAATCCAGAATAGCTCCACTGAATTCTCTAGTTTTGAAGAAGGCTTTTTTTCCCCCACCTCCATTGCTGTAAATATAGCACATTGAACAGGACTTCAATCAGAGAGATGCTTTCTTGATAATAAGTAGTAGTTCCAGTCCAAAAGCTAATATAAACAACAACATGAGCTTGTGGATTAATTTTTCCGTGAGTTTATAGTTTAAATTTCCTATTGTGGTTAAGTCTTACTTTTCAATCTGTCTCAAAAATAAAACTATGCCTCCCCATGTAAAATGTATTAAAGTACAGTTACAATATATGCACTGTAATATGCAATGTAATATGGCCTTAATCAAAGTCCACTGAAGAAATGAGATAGACTTCCACTGACTTCAGTGTGCTTTGGATCAGACTCTGGATGATTAACTTGGTTTTCCAATGAAGAAACCCCAACCTTTTGTACTTAATTTTTATGATTTTTATGACTACTTATGCTTTTTTGTCCCACCTTGTTCCTTTCGGTTTTCTATTACTTCTGACAACTTTTTCCCCACACCGGCATTTATGAGTAATGTGGCTATATAAGAATACAGTGTTTTCCTCCCTTAAAACTTTAAATTCTTGTTTCTGTAGGATCATCCAGAAATTGGTTTCCAATCTGTTGCTGGGTTGGGGCCAGCTGTAATTTTGTGCAAATTTAAGAACCAGTAGCACAGACTCCCAGATGATAATCTAAATGCTGTGATGGGCTATAAGGCGAGATACGCTTCAGATAACTGGGGCCCCAGATAATTCAGGGCTTTAAAGATCAAACACTCTACATTGCACCCAGAAGCAAACAGGAAGTCAATACAGAGAGGAGGCCTGTGTTCATGCTGCTCAAGATTGCTCACAAGGTGGATAGCTGTACTCTACACTAACTGGAACTTGCTGGCAGTATGCATATGTATCTACATGCAAATTAGTACAAATGTAAATAGCCACAACATCTCTTATTTTACTGATTTAGTTATTTATTTGTTGCCTGGTTAGTTTTTCTTGCTTGTCTTATTGCAAACAACAAAGCATTTATTTCTCTTTCCATCTTCTCTCTGTCACTTTCCATCAGCTAGTCCCTTCATATAAGATAAAAGGCAACTGCTTGAAAAACTGTAGCATATTTATATCATGGTTGTGATGCTTTTTTTCTGTGGCCCCTCTGATCCTAGGAACTGAACAGATTCATTCTTTGTAGATCTATCTGCAAGTTTGATGCCTTCTGTTTTCTGTGACATTTGGTACACAACAAGCAAGCACCATAAAAAACACCCAAAGGCAGCTGTAATTTACTGAAAATCCTTTATATTTTTAGCCCTGTAGGCAGTCCTTTGTGGAAAGGCAACTGTGACGTAGTAATGACTAAACATTTGATTCTCTGATCATCTATCTACACCAGCTTCTCTTTCTATTTCTGAAGCATTTTCTTTTCACTACAGATGCAAGCCCAAGGTTCTGATTATTACTTTCCCACCCCAGTATTAACACAGACAGCAGCATGAATAAGAAAAGTTATTAGAGTTGGTTAAAGTTTTCGCACTAATGAATTTTATGTCAAAATATGGCTTTTTTCAAAAAATGAAACTGTTCACAAAAATGTGTTGACAATATCAAAATTTTCCAGTGTTTGTGAATATTTCTGTATTTTACCACAGCTTTTATTTAAAATTTAAAATTAAATTTTTTGGTTACTAAAAAAAAAAATCAGATTTTTGGTATCAAAAATTTAGAAAATGATTTCAGGAAAAATTCAGTGAAAAATAATAGAGAAAATGGAGAACGGGTCCATTTCAAACTCTGCCACAGAGAAGGAACTTTAAAATTTCAATTTTTTTAGTGAAATATTTTTTTTTCTTTTTGACTAGTTCAATTTTATATAAGCACATATATATATATACTTTCAGTGCACCTGCAAAATGAAAGATCATACGCTTGATATGGGGAAGGGGAGAAGCTGATAGACAAATCACTGGAATCCAAAATGAGATCATCCTCATTTCTCAAGATACAATTAATTTCTATTTGTAGCTGAGCATTTTAACTCTGATTTCCAGATAAGAAAATTGAAGCTGTTTGATCTACTGTGGTACCTCACCCGAAATCTGTTCTGAAAGAGAACATTTTAGTAATGAAATGGTATACAATGAGAAAGGAAATTTGCATAAGGAATGGTCTTTTAAAATGATTCCAGTGCTTAAAACATAATGTGCACATTGGATAGAAACATACGGTCAAGTCCTGTCTCCTGGTGTAAATCAACAAACTCCATTGATATCAAAAGACATTTTGATCTAGAGACTTGAAAGAACGTACCTAAATTAGCTTGAAAAGAAGTTCCATACTTCACTCGGAAAAGACTGACCAAGTTTTATTTGAAAAGAGACCTTCCCACTAGCAGCAGTTCTCAGCATTCCCATGTTGGCCTCCAGCAGGCACTTCCTGAGACTCCTCTAGTGATGGTGAGCAAATGGAGGTGGGTTGCCGTTGCCGTGTCCTGCTGAAAGAAAGTTACAAAAATAAATTAGAACCTCCCTAATAGAAGTGAAACTGGATAAATTAAGTAATCAGTGGTAAACATAAATGATATAGTGGTTGAATATAAGACCAGGATGGAGACAACAAAGCAGAGAGTCAGTTATATAAATAATGGTGACTCTATAATACGTAAGGAAGCCTCGGATTTATGAAAACCCGTGGACATTTTATTCTAGATGAGGGAGGACCTTGATCATATCTGAGGTTGTGGTACCTGAGACATCCTCTTGTACTTGTACAGACATTGTTTCAGGAGGACAGAGGCATGCCCAAGTATGGAAATTGAGACAGTCCACAGAACTCTCTGACTTAAGCTAAAGCTTTCCCCATCTTTTAATTACATGAATGAATTTTGTGCTCAGATTGTTATGCAAGCTCTGGTCTCTTTCTGAGCTCCTTTGTAAGTCTGACAACTTTGGTGAAAATAAGTCCCACTTAATTTGATTTTTTTAAATCTACATTTTAGAATGAATTTTAGTGGAAAAATACATGGAAGTAGCATGATATTCCTTTTGTAAAATGGAATTCTGAGTGTTCAATGATTAGCCCTCAAGGAAGAAAACAGTAGAACAATTAATCGAAAATATTAGGGCTGAAATTGTGTTTAACCGTAAAGTATCTTTTTAACCTAATGATGAGTAATACCAATATGGCAAATAAGAGCAATTAGCCTGCATCAGTGGCATTTTTCCCAGTGTAAGTATATAAAATATTAAGAAAAGAGAATTAAACCTACTGTTGCTGCTCATGAAGCAGAGTTAATTAGCTTAGATGCATTGGAAAATTTAGGTATTTATTTACAGTCCTTCAATCATGGTGAATAAATCCATGAAAATATAATTTAAGCAAGAATGTATTAAAAATGTATTCTAATAGCATATTATTCCTCAGTTCTCTCTCACACAGACACACTTAATTTTCAGTAAAGCATTATCAAAAGAACAATACTGCTAAAAAATCCTCTGCAACATTCTAATTTGTTTCACTAGAATAATGTCAGGACTTCATGTGTTTCCCCCACCCCCACCTCATTGGCTTTATCTATGTTTAGTTTCAGCCATTATTCTTGATGCAAGTCATTAAAAATTCATATAATGGGTGCATTAACAATGACACAGTGTTATAACTTCTTTAATGCAACAGGGCTGAAAACCACATTTGTCCTTTTTAATTTAATTTCTGGCATATGAATACAGAATATTACTAGAAGATAAAAAAGACTAATATAGGTACAGAATACTGTTATATACATGAAAATTATACATATGTTTCTTATTTAATCATGTAGCACAAAGCCAAACAGCACAGTGAATGTTTTTGTACAGACTTAATCGGATACAACCCCTGCTTTCTACAGATGGATGAATGGACAGAAATATCACTACTTGACTATTTTGTACATAGATGTAAAACACTTCTCTGATTCTTTACTATTATCATTTAAAAGCCAAACTCAGTGATTAGGCAGGAATAGTCTTTTCTGCATGGTTTTATTATATTACAATGAAGTTTAGTCCAGTGACACTAGCCTTTTGGAGTATCAAGTCCCAGATCTTTCTGTAGAGAAATAAAAGATATAGGAGATAGGTAGGCAGAAAAAGGGAGACAATGGAAGAGAGTCCATGTAACTTGGTAGAGAGCAAGAAAGTGATTAACAAGGACAATAGGGTAAATGTGAAAAGGAAAAAGAAGAAAGGAGAGTACAGAAAAAAAGTATTTATATTTCAAGGCTATTTCCAAAGCACAAAGAACCATTAATGCACCTTTATACTGAAAGATGAGATTAGTCTTGACACCTATGCATTCCCAGAAATCAAGAGGGCACAGCCTAAACCTAAAAACTGGCGTTGAGTCAGTCAGGTTGATGAGGCAATCTGAGGTGTAGAGTGTTAAGTGTACATCACAACTGTGGGCATGACTATTATATGATACTATTAAAGAGATGCTACAATGGACCAGACATTCTACACACATGACACCCTATATTTTTGGCATGGAAAAACATTCCTCTTTTGACACTCAGCTGAAAATACGCATACTGCTTGTGGGATGTATGGAGTTGAATTGCACAATAAGTTAATCAAGATCACTATGTGCTAATTAAATACATTAAAAAACAAATATGCCATTAGTAAAATGTTATAGATGAATGTTAATGATGAAGTCTAATGGAGGATATGTTGCTGGTAAAAGCCCTTCATTAAATGCATTTCATGTCTTCTTCAGAAACTCTTATAGAAAATTGCCTCTGCTCCTCTCTCAAAATGTAGTCTGACCCCTTTCCCATGTGCTCAAACAAATTGCAGTACCCATCAGGTCAAAAGAAGTGTAATGACAGGTTTTATGGTAATCTATGCAGGTTGAATATGCAGCAACTAGGGATTTTTTTTAAAGCAAGACAGGGCTTAACTGTGACCCAGGTGGTCCCTAGACCTTGTGCTTGCTCTCTGCAAGCAGCAAATTAAACATAGTAGCACATACAGAGTGTATCTGTTTCTTTATTTAGAACTGCTAAAGGGAAATCTAACAAGGAAAAGAGTGAATTTCAGGGAATAAAAAAGGTGAAATGAATATTACAGAATGGTTACCAAATGTGTTTTTTTAAATCAATAATATGTGGATGTCACAAGCAAACATGACTGGGGATACAGGATCAGTTATCATATTAGTCATAAATTGTTCCATTTAGTAAGTGGATCTGAAGGTCACAATCTCACATCCATGGTATAAATGGACAGAATATTTACTTGTGCTACTATTAGATACACTTTGAGATACCTACAGCTACCATAAAGATTGGTAAGGTAATCCCAGGGCAGCCTGAGATATCTCAGCCCCAAAGATGCCATATGGATTGATGCAGAAGGAAACTGTACTGCTCTGTTATTGCTGAATGCAGGGAGCAGGATGGGTAGGGGCAGAGAACAGTTAGCCTCCAACTTCCACCCATGGAAGACACCACCTGGGGGCAGCAGGCCTACTTGAAGAGTAGCCCTTGAAGAGATGGTTCAGGAGTGCGCCACGGAGCTATCTGCTGCTTCCTTAAATGGCTGAATGAGGGGAGATAAAGATTATGTTTTTGTAAATGGATACAATAAAACAAAATTACCATTATTTTAGACTGTGAGACCAACAAAAGAGAAAAAGTAAATCCTGCATTACAGAGTACTCTGTATGTGTGGGTGTCTTCTGTGTATCTTCAATTTAGTTGCATCTCAGTCATGCTTAGGGAGTTTTGCCTTTCCAAAGAAACTTTCTGCAGGCTAAGCTTTTTTTTACATTTTATTTTCAGTGATAAAAAATTGGCAGGTGTTGAAAGAGCTCTAGCAAAGATGGTAAGATGTTCATCTTTAGCAGATGGATCCTGAACCAAAACGCAAGAGCCAGAATATCTTTTTAAAGTAATGGGGTAAAGTTATTTTGAAAGCTATCTTTCAACTTCAGAGATGCTTCCACACCAAAAAGCTTTCCCTAGACAGTGAGAGTTTATCTGAAAGTAATACATTTTATACACATTGCCAATGGGGGTTGCTTCGGATTTTTTCAGGGGAAAAGAGTTTTAATATTTCAAGAACCAGCCATTATTCTAGTTTATCAAAAGAGAGATAATTTATTCTCACTGCACTACATTGTGTCTTAAACTCCCATAATTCTGAGAGTCCATTCAAACTATACCTTTTCTGCTTCTGAGTAAATATAGTTCCTTCAATAAGCCTGGGACACGAATTGCCATTTGCTTTGAAATACATTAGAGCACTGGAAACCAAATAAATTGCACTCTTATTCTCTGCGCATCTATTATTTGAAATATAACTAGGTTTGTGAAAAATCAGACAGCTAACCAAGATTCCCTATGAACAATTGTTTTGAAATATCCAAAGCCATCACAGCTAACTAGTCATATCCTAAGTTTATTATAAGATAAAAAGCAGTTACCAAACCCAATCTGGATGATAAATTATCACTCTATATTATTAATAAAAAAAAGTCAAGTACTATGCTTGCTCACAAGGTAATTTCTTCAGAAAATCCTAGCACGCCGAAGTTGAGGACGATGGGTAAAATTGTCAAAAGCACTTAGGTGCCTAAATCCCATTGAAACTCAATGGGATTTAAGCATGTCTGAAAATTTTACCCAATATATCTTAATTATGGGACAGATCCTGAAAGCGTTATTGACACTGAATAATACTTACTCACTACTTGCCTCACTACGTGTCAGAATGAAACAAGGGTCAGAGACTGCAAATACTTACTGTGGAGTGTCTGCTTACTAAATCTGTGGGACTTAGGCTCCTAAATTCCTAGATCACTTTTGAAAATAGGACTTAGGCTTCTAAGGCTGTGTCTACACTATGAGCGAGGGGTGTGATTCCCCAGCTCATGTACACATACCCATGCTAACTCTCATTGAGCTGGCATGAGTATAAACAACAGTGTAGCTGCAGTAGCACAGATAGCAGCAGTGGAGGCATCAGTTTCAGGAAGGTATGAACTCAACGTAGCTCAGCCCTGCATCTGCTGATGCTACCTGAGCTACTGTGGCTTCGCTGCTGTTTACACTCTCATCGAGCTAGCAGGAGTATGTGTACACAAGCAGTGGAAATCACACCCCTAGTTTGTAATATAGACATAGCCTAAGTCACCTAAGCACTGTTTAAAAATCTACCCCGACTGGCTATAAAAAGTTGATTAATATTGAACAGCATCTAAAAATTTGACTATAAAACAGGGACAATATCATTAGTTTTTTCATGATTCTCAGTTATTATAAAGGGGGAACAAGCAGATTTTGTATGTTTGCTAATTATTACAATTTGCAGTGCATGCTTCAGTGTGTTGCGTCCTACATACCAATAAATGCTCCTATCCATTTTTTTCTAACTTGAGTCCCTTTATACTTGCAATAAAAAAATTACAGGCAAACTCATTAGCTCCGAGCTTAGCACCTAATTGTTTTTGACTGTAATATTGAAACAGATGAGCAAAGGAAAGGGAATATGTCCCTAACTTTTCAAATCAATGCCTCAATGTGGACACTTAGGCCATCACAAGTTAATTGACTTACGTTTAGGCATCTCTATTAGCTTCAGAGCCTACAGTGACTTTCCTAACAGTTATTTAATTTTAAAATAAACTTGATCCTGTGGTTACAGACAAATTACATGTAAAATTATGGATCATGTAGATGGAAAAGCTATAATAGAAACCAAGGAGATAGCTCAGGATGATCCAATAATGTAAATATACTTAAGCTTTAATTAAAGTGCATTGAATTTTACCTTGAGATGTGGAAAATGTAATAAAGTTTACAACTCTGAGAATTCTGGGGCAGCCCCTGGAGAAGGAAGAAAAGGACAAAAATAATATCTGTAACTCTTGGTCTGGAGCTGAGTCCCCCCCACTCAGCAATGAATAAGTGTTTTAGATCTTAGGATACTGCTGGTGCTGTCTAGCAAGTCTGATCGATTTTGTGAACAGAAAATAAAGAATATAAAATGGAAAATGTGAATCTAAAATGATAAACTAACTTGAAACTGTGGGAAACTTTTTGTTTTTAAAATGGATGGTGAAAAAGATATGCAAGAAGGAAGAATTAAGAATGAAATGCTGTAAACAATCATATTATTTGAAAATGAAAAGTTTCAAGCGGCTTAGTTGACAATTTGCTTGCAGGTTTCTCAGTGAACCTTGGGTCAAGGTTGCTGGAAATGCATATTTCTGTGTTGGGAGTAAAAACAAGCCTTCTTCTTCGCCTCCAGACCATGTCAAGAGTAAGAGACATGCTACTCTAGGACCACACAACAGAGGAGAAACCCTGAAAGACAGACAATTGGGAAAATAAAACACCAAGCTATATGGGTTCTGAACCTGAATTCTCCTAAATTCTAACCAATGGGCTCCTGCAAATCCATAGAACTGGACAGCTGCCTTCAGTACTCAATGATAGTCAGTTGGATTAAATGAAAAACTTCTATTTAGAAGGCACACCAATACTGAGATGCCCTTATTATTGAATTTGGCAGTTTTCTTTCTGTACCATATGGCTAGAGGTGAATCTCAAACTCAGTGATTCAAATGAGACAAATCAGAAGGTAAAACCTACACACGTGCAGATGAGGTTCTGCTGTATATTCCGGATCTAGGGACCCTTCTGAAACCTATTTGAAATCTCTCTCAGGAAAGATGATTATGAACATAGGAGAAGAGCAGAATCAAACACAAGCTTTGGCAGGATAACTAGGAAACCAGGAACTGGCTCTTCCAAATGTCACCAACAGCGTTTAATTTGTCCAGGGCTTGCCAGAGCTGAGCCCCGGCACCAGTAGGTACGGCAGTTCATTGCCCTGTCACCTCTGGGCTTGCTACATCAGATACGAACGTAAAAAATTGCTTGATCTCTGGCATCTAATTGCTTGAGCTCCGGCACCTCTTTCATTACAAATCAATGGTCCCCAATGATCAAGCAGAGAACCTAATTAATCTAATAGCTGGATATCAAATACTACACAAAAAGTTTAAATGCACCTAGAAAAAAAAAAATCTAGGCCACAATCACTGAAATCCATACCCTTCATCAATACTACAGAGATCAGTGCACCAATCCATGTCCACATATGGGTTGAAAGCACCTTGATTATTTAGAAACACAAAGGGTTCAACTGTGAAACATAGGCACTTCCCTGGATTGGAGATGGGTCAGAGGCATAGCACCCCAGTGAGAAGGCAAAATTCCTCCCAGAACTGCCTGGTGCCAATGGGAAGCTGGTTCAAAGTTTTCCAGTTGAACAGTTTCTACTGGAAAATACTGATTTGATGGAATCAAAATGTTCCATCAAGACTTTTGACAAAACCACACACTTCTTCTATACTCTGTAATCAGCATCAGAATGAACTAAATCAGCCCAAAGGAGAGGATATTATCAAACAGGACCTTGATCCAGTGAAGCATTTAATCATGTGTGTAACATTAAGCACCTGAGTAGTTCCATTAAGTTATGCACATGATTAAGTTCTCAGTGGATCAGGGCCTAGGCTGGCATTAGAAACAACTAAATGATTTGTAGCAAAATAATGTATTCACTGAATGTAGCCTCTTGTTCCATTCACAAGTTGTCTACAAGTGGTATGCAAATATATTAACTAACATTATTCCGTGAATAACAGATATTTCTATAAATAGATCTGGGACTGTATACTGTTCCTATTCAGTGTATTGCAAGTTGCTCTTACATTTTGTATTAGACCCATAATACATAGTGGTACTGGTCATTGTTGACTGGATGAGTTTAACTCTGAGAATTGGGTTTCTGACTTAAAAACTCATATGTCAAGTTCAGAATATTCACATAATATTTGCTCTTTCTGCAAAAATTCCTGCTAGTAAACACATTCACTATGGATATTTGTAAAAAGTGGACACAAAAATGTCATGAATTCAATCAAAGCAAATCCCCCCCCCCCCCCCCCCCCCCCCCCCCCCCCCCCGCCCCCCCCCCCCCCCNCATGATCTCATTTTATGGGATTGCCCACAGATCCAAATATCACTCATGCTCAAAAGATACAACATGCTTCACAATATATTATGAAAAATATGCAGCCTGCTCACTAGCTCAGTCAGTGAGAAGGTCTCTGAATCTACAGCACAACAAAGAAATGTTGACAACAGTAGCTAGGAAAAACTTAGAATTTCAAGAAGAGACCTTACATTTTCAATACAGCTGAATAAAATGAAAAATTGGAGATGTGGATCAAAGAGCAGAGATGAGATTAGATGATTCTCAAACCAATTTTGAGACTATTTAGCTTTACGCACTTACTGGTAACGTGAGAAAGACAAGGAATCTTAAAACGAAACTGAACTATATTTAGAAAGAGGTCAGTCTCTCTCTCTCTCTAGGGCTATATCAGGCCATTTTGATACAGCCCTGGGTTTAGGGTGGTATAAATCCATATTACAGCAGGGGAGCATGGGATGTAGTCTCAGAAAGGATCCCACTTCACTTTAAGAGTACAGCATACACCCACTCTGTTGGTTATTATGTAGGTGGGATAGAGCCACACCTCAACCCACTTTGCACCCTCCCACCTTTACTAGGTTGCAGTGCCTTTAAGGGAGCATCTTTAACTTGGGGTACATCTACACTACGGGATTTCCAAATTTACGGAAATCGATTTTTTGAAACCGATTGTATAAATTCGATTGTACGCGGCCACAGTAAGCGGATTANGGTACAGCATACACCCACTCTGTTGGCTATTATGTAGGTGGAATAGAGCCACACCTCAACCCACTTTGCACCCTCCCACCTTTACTAGGTTGCAGTGCACCTTTAAAGGAGCATGTTTGACTTGGTCTACACTTAAAAATTAGATTGAACTAGCTACGTTGCTCAGCTCTGTGCAAAATGTTTGCACTCTGTGTGATGTAGTTAGGTCAACCTATCCCCTGCATAAATGCAGCTAAGTTGAAAGAAAACTCCTTCCATCAATGTAGGAAGTGTCTACACTATGGCACTACAGCGACATAGCTGNAGAATTCGTGCTAATGTTCTCGCTCATGGCACAAACAGTATAACCGCAGACTGCCCTTTTGTGAACCTCTGTGTACTCAGACTAATTGTCACACTGGGCCCAAAATACCATATTGGGCCCTGACCCCTCCGGTCACGAAATGTGGGGCCTACGTGTCCAGGACATGTTAAAAGTTTCTATAGGGAAGTACCAATCACCCAACCCCTCTTGGCACGTCCAAAGGAAGATTGCTGACAACTCAGAAAAGCACCCCTCACCCTAATGCTTGGCAGTGACGCGTGTGCGGTTGCGGTTTAAGACTTTAAAAATGGCATGAAACCTTGTAAGCGGGGTAGTTGATTTTGGTCTGCTACCCCTATGCATAGGTGTGTGTAAGCTCAATAAACGGGCCTCAGGCTTGAGACTATAATTCAAATTTTCTGCCTAGGAGTGTTTGTTCCTAACAGTTCAAATAACTGCCTAGGGGGTATTCGTTCTTGACAGAGTCATGATCCACTCTAAATTTCTACGTATTATGTCCCCCTTGCCAATAAAGTTGGATAACTTCCTTTAAAAAAGAAAAAAATTATATATGATTATTAGAAAGTCTTTGTTAAGTAGCACACACTCTGACACTAGACTTTGGTTTTCAGGTGCTGGAAATGAGCCAATTCCTGTAGGTTTCCTTGGAGTCACTTTAAACACTGTTAGGATTAGAGCTATCTCCCAAATGTTGTTGAAAATTCAACATTTTTCACACATTTAATTTTTTATGGAAAAGAAAACCAAAAGGGCCAAACAAAAGGTTTAGCTGACAAAATTGGGTTTCAGAACCAGTAAAAATGTTCCAAAAATAAAAAATATATATATATATATATAATTTTTTTTGGGGGGGGGGAATTAAATAGTTTTGAAAAAGTCTCATTACATTTTGACTAGTTTGCTGCTAACTCTGATTAATTGCATAGAACTCGGAGCTCCTAGGGGACCCTTCCACAAGTGGTTCTTCCTTTTCATTGGGTATGTTTACACAACATTGAAATACCCTTGGCTGGCCCATGTCAGCTGACTTGGGCTCCCAGGACTCAGACTATGGGACTGTAAAATTGCAGTGTAGATGTTCGGGTTTGGACTGGAGACCTGGCTCTGGGGTCATCCCCCTCACAGGGTCCCAGAGCCCAGCCTCCAGCCTGAGCCTGGACATCTACACTGCATTTTTATAGCCTTGCAGCCCAAGCCCCAAGACCCTAAGTCAGGTGACCAGGGCCAGATCGTTTAAATGCAGTGTAAACATACCCTTTCACCTGCAATAAGACCTCCCTGTCACGTTCATTTGCACCAGATATGGACTGGTCACTGAACTTGCTTATACACACCAGATATGTTCATCATAAGATCCTTTTAATGCTCTGCCAGGTATGGCTGATGTTTGTTTAAATAAGGTTTTTACACACAGTGACACCTAGTGGCTGAACCATGCAGTTCAGTTTAGCATTCCATTACACTTCCCCAATCCATTTTGGGAGATTCCTGAGGCTTGTTGGAATGACGGGGGCTCTTGAAGAGGAAGTAAGAGAGAATGGCTGGGGGGGGGGGAGAGGAAAAGAGAAGGGAGGCTTGTAGCCATGATAACCCCATGCTCCCCAAACTTCCCTGAACTCATGCTGAGGTTCACTGAACCTTGAACCCCAGGGTCAGCTTGAGTGCCCACCTCTAATCATTGTACATCTCCCATTATTAATGTATCCTTAGTCAGAGAATGCTCTGGAGTGCTACGATAAGCTTGAAAACAAGGGAATTTCGGCCTAACTATGAAAGAATGGTTCTGTCGTGGTACCCTGCAGGAGAGGCCTTTTATTCTCAGGACACAGTAAGCCACTTGTTTGGGACTGAGAGGATGACAGGTTGTGATACTATGCTATCGTTATTTTTATTACCCAATTTATGAGGAATTATAAAGTATTTTAAAATATCTTTCTGAGTTTCTGAGCTTTATTGAGGTTTCTGATTGTGTTTCCTTTCTAAACTGAGATCCAGAGCTAATAGGCATTGAAAATTAACTATAATCTGTTTTAATTTACTAGGGAAAAAACATGTCTTGATCATACCGTGGAACCAACGTAGAGTGAAGACTGCTATTGTGAAACTCCATGTAGAGTGAAATTTCATGCATTTTGAAGTACTTTATCTCCTTCTTACGATTCATCTACACTGGAAAAAATGACTCATTGTTAGTGATAGCTCTTAACAATGAGTCCCTTTCGCCCATCTGGCTCTCATTCAGTCGGTGCTGAAAATGGTTTAGCTACAAGTGCAGAGGGGGCCAATATTTTCCAACACCATTTCAGAAAGCATGCTAAACAAAAAACATTCCCCCCAGGGGTCTAGCACTTTCCACAATAAAATAATTAGCTGAAGTGAGGAACAGAAAAAATTGCTGTTGGCAAGCATTGTTCACAACAAGTAATTTTCCTAGTCTGCATTAGAAATTATAATGAGAGCCTGGTCTATATCAGAAACTTGTACCAGCTAAAGTCTCCTTTTTTTCAGCACAGCCTAGAACCTAATTTTGGCTCCTACTTGCCCTTTTTCCAGCATATTTATCCCCCTTTTTGGAGTGACATAAGTCTCCTGCTGGTATAATTCTATCAGCACAGTATCACCATGAATGCACACAGAGTGGTCCAGGATATGCAGTCCTCCATCTGCAATCTCACAGTGCAGCATTCCCTTCAGAAGTGACCTTTCTGGTAGCACAATTGAACATTCAGGGGTCTCTACAGTTTATACAATCACCCATAATTCCCTGAGAGGATTCTGGCTATACCAAAATACAACACAAAACAAACAATTTCGCATAAGACAGTGCACCTGAAAGTGGTGCAGAGGACACGGAGATGCCTACTCACAATGAAGTATGCTTTTGCTTATACAACTTGATGCTATGTGGACACAATGCGTGGCATAAGAGGCCGAATGCGAATGCAGGGTGTCAAAATAGTTTTGTTGAAAGCACTTTTGCCAATACAACTTTCTACTGTACAGCCAACGTTTCATTGCACTCACAGTGGCGTTTCACTCAAGTATTAGACCAGGGGTCGGCAACCTTTCAGAAGCGGTGCGCCGAGTCTTCATTTATTCACTCTAATTTAAGGTTTCCCGTGCCAGTAATACATTTTAACTTTTTAGGTCTCTTTCTATAAGTCTATAATATAGAACTAAACTATTGTTGTATGTAAAGTAAATAAGGCTTTTAAAATGTTTAAGAAGCTTCATTTAAAATTAAATTAAAATGCAGAGCCCCCCAGACTGGTGGCCAGGACCCGGGCAGTGTGAGTGCCACATAAAATCAGCTCGTGTGCCGCCTTCGGCACGCGTGCCATAGGTTGCCTACCCCTGTATTAGACAATTCCATTTGGATTGGTACAATTATCGCCTACCAAGTAGGAGTTAAGGTTTTGATACAGCAAAGCACTCAAGCATGTATTTATCTTCAAGCACACGCTTAAGAGCTTTCCTGAATTTGGACCTGTGTTGAATGTTAATGATATCACTTCCTGCTTCTCTGCTCTGTTTAAAAAGAACAGGAGTACTTGTGGCACCTTAGACACTAACAAATTTATTTGAGCATAAGCTTTCGTGGGCTACAGCCCACTTCTTCGGATGCATAGAATGGAACATACAGTAAGAAGATATTTATGTATACAGAGAACATGAAAAGGTGGAAGTAGCCATACCAACTGTAAGAGGCTAATTAATTAAGAGAAGCTATTAACAGCACGGGAGAAAAACTTTTGAAGTGATAATCAAGATGGCCCATTTTGGACAGTTGACACGAAAGTGTGAGGCTACTTCGACATGGGGAAATAGATTCAATTAGTGTAATGACCGAGCCATTCCCAGTCTCTGATCAAACCTAAGTTAATGGTATCTAGTTTGCATATTAATTCAAGTTCAGCAGCTTCTCGTTGGAGTCTGTTTTTGAAGCTTTTCTGTTGCAAAATTGCCACCTTAACGTCTGTCACTGCTCTGTTTAAGTAGAGGAAGAGAACAAAGAGTAAGGAAGAATCTTCGTTGTTAGACTGAACAGGAATGAGACATGCTTCAGCTAGAGGCTTGTCTTCAGTCAGCCCTCTTTAGAGTTGAACACAACCAGCTAACAAGTTTTTTAAACACCGAATAGTCTGTGTTTACTATTAATTTATATAGAAGCAAAAGAACAAATAAGTTATCTAACAGTTAAACTCCTTAAAAAAAAATCAGTGAACTTAAAATAACAAGGAGACTTCATTTTAAAAAAGTAAACAAACTCAAGTGATGGCTCTAACCTCCAGAGGCAGCTGCAACAGAGAACTGCTCTTGGACTACGCATGAAAAATGATTCCTCTAATTACATTTGTACTAGAGACAAGTGTTTTATTTGGATCTACATGCACTTGTGTTATAGTTATTAACATCAATAAGAATTCTATATGTGCAGCTGAAGGAAATTATAACCTAAAGAAAGGTAAAAGCCTTCTGTTCATTTTGCATTTGTTTTAATCAGTAGATATTGCAGATTGCTCATTGCATCGAGAGTTTATTCTTTGCCTTATTTATATTTGGCGCCATTGCTTTAAGGTGGAGTGACTGACATGCTTAGTTTCTGTTTTAAAATGAACCATTTGCTTTGTTTTTATCTCTATTTTTGTCTGCCTATCGGCATTCTTATCCCCTTCCTAATTCAGCCTTCTTGGCATGCTCTCCAGAGACTGAAATAAGGAAATCTAAATTGGAATACTTTGAAGATTTGGAGTGTCTATTGTCTCTCCTGGGAATACATGATGTTTGCCTCTCTGTCCATCATTCTGGCAGCCAAGGAGCAGTGGTGTCACTCTGTTGCTTCCTCCAAAACCTGTGTATTTTAGTAGCAATTCTAGTAAGCCAATAATCCCAGTGTTACCATTATGTCACTAATAAAACAGATGCTTATTTACAATACTGTACAATGTGTATTTACAAAATGTCTCTAAAAATCCATATGGCATGTACAGAAGGAGCTGTAAATAAGGCATCCATTTACAACAAAATAAAACGTTTAACTTGTTAATAACTGGAAGTTAACATAACTTCAATAGAATTTTTATATTTCAGGACTC
This sequence comes from Platysternon megacephalum, assembly GCA_003942145.1. Lineage (NCBI taxonomy): Eukaryota > Metazoa > Chordata > Testudines > Platysternidae > Platysternon > Platysternon megacephalum. Next base: position 4,870,686 of record QXTE01000117.1, read on the forward strand.
TCACTGAATTGCTCTGACTCAGAGTTGCATGCCATAGGAATATGATGTGTTAACCTGAGAAATGTCTGCTCCAATTAATCACACAAACAGTGCAACAAATTCCTGCATGTTATCCCTTGGGACTGACACTTCATAGCTTATGACAGTGAAATGAGGTAGAAGAAACATGCAACAGAAGTGGTAGGAGACCAATAGGCTTGGTCTCAATGGGCCCAAGAATAGGTCCAGCTATTGTAAATAAAATTAAATTTTGGTTGGTTTTGTAACAATTCAGTTTAAGTCAAGCAAAATGTCAGGAAAATCAGGAATACTGGTGTCATTCCTGCCCTTAACTCACCCTGTTGTGAATAGTTTTTACAGCAGATAAAAGTAATGTATTTACAAAATCATTTAATATATAGTGAGATACATGCAGTAATGTGGCACAACCAGAATACATTGAAGAAATTGTATCAGCACCTCCAGCCTCGCAGATGCTCCCTCTAGTGGTCATTCCACTTGGTAATCTAGAGGTTCTGTGGAATGCCCAGCTGCTCTTGGGTGTCCAGGGAGCAGCAGATGCCAGACTGTTTATTGGATTTGTGTTTGGCAAGAAGGTTGCAACAGTTTCTTCAGGGTACAGGCTTCACCATGGTTATTCATGCTTTTGTCACTTCCACATGGGGCAGCCTCTTAAAAGCATTTGGAAATTGCAGCTGGCACAGAAAGCTGCTGCCGACCTACTCGGCAGTGTTTCACATAGTGAGACTATTACCCTGTGCTTCTGGACTGCACTGGCTGTCAGTTGGCTGAAGTGAAAGATGATGATTTCAGCTACACAATCCTAAATGGTTTGGACTTCCTCTCTTCTGGTGTTATACCACTCCACCAGCATCAATTCTCAGAGGCATTTCAGCTTATGCTTGTGATTAAAACCATAATTTAAACATCAGGAAGCCATTGGGAGAGAGATCTCCCATCACTTGGCCATAGAATACACTATCCCTCTAAATTCATTTTTCATTTCCCTTAACCTGGCTTTGGTAACTTGTGAGGCCTATCTGCTTTCCAGAGCTGCTGCTGCCACGTGAGTGTGTGTGAGAGAGAGGGTGCTGGTTGTGATTTTAAAAAGCACTCAGTGTTGACCTAAGTCTGCTCCCATTGGATTCAGTAGGAGTTTTACTGTCACATATGTAATGGAAGCAGAGCTAGTCCAATGCTGAGGTGCCAAGAAATCAAGTCATTTAAAAAGAAAATAAAAATAAATGATAAAAACCTCAGCCAAAAGGTCAGACAGGTAGAACAGTTATGAACAGTCACAGTGAGCTACAGACTCTTAAACAACAGTTAAAGTGGGGAAGAAAAATCTAAGGAGTCAGAGAGGGAGGAGAAGATTGGGAAAGTAGTTAAAAGTTTCATTACCACTGATTTTTGCTACTAGTCCAATGAGACAGTAGTGTCAGACACAGAAAAGCATTTGTACTTGGCTAAAAGCCAGGTGAGAAAACACAGATCCTCACCAGATGAGGCCTGAGGAAGAGGGTAAGGTAATGAAACAACTGGTCAAATACAACTCTAGATTTGCCTCAACGTGAAGAAGAGGAAAAATTTCCTGAGGGTCTTGTAATAATAGCCAGGGGGAAAATATTCTGAGAACAGGCTTGAAGGCTTTGTGGTTTTACTAGTCCTTATCTTTTTTTCCCCCCACTTAAGAGCTACACTGAATCCAACCCTCCATGCTGAGTTGCCTTGCACTAATGAAACAGAAAGGTGAGAGTCAAATAAGGAACTAAAGAAATAAGGTACTTGTTCAAATGGTCACTAGTTCCTTACCCCTTTTCCTCCTGCATTTTCAGTTTTCTTAGTACTTCAATGAAACCCAGATGTTTAGACAGTCTCAGCATCATATAAATCTAGAACCAAGAAATCACTCACACATTCATATGAACACAGATACATTGCTATCCTTAGATCAATAGTTCTGAAAAGGGTTGGTTCTCAAAGCCTGAAAAGCCAAAAGCTTAAAAGCTCTGAATCCAGGAAATTACAGATGCAGAGTGACTATTTTTACTGTTTTTTTAAAAACTCAAACAAGCAAGGAAATTCCATGCAAAAATAGTTTTAATGTAGTATTAAGGCTGAGAAATCTTTTCTATTATAATGAAGCTGCAGTGAAGCTTTTCTATGAGCATATCATTAGGGGCCTAATTCAAAACCCACTAAAGTCAATGGACAAACCTTCACACCCTTCTTGGACTATTTTACTTTGACTCAGCCTTAGGGGAAAATTGATAAGAGCGCTGTTGTCATATTTCTTGGTCAGTGTTGGGCAAGGCAGCATTAAACTGGATTCCCTGGATTAAACTTCCCCAAATAAAACTCTTTCAGCTTCTGATTGCAAAGTGAATTGAAATAACATCTAAAGAAACTAGTTTTTAAACTAAAATGTTGAATTGCTATCTATAACTAGCAAAGATAAAGGTTATCTGGGCAATTTGAGGATTAATTCCAGTAGACAAAACAAAGATGCTGTTGTCTCAACTTTAAGTAAAATTCTATGCAGTTTTATCGCTGAAATTATCTAGATACTTGATTTTTCCAGGGTATTTTGTTAACTGGGCTAAAATACCTCCTTCTTTCATAATACTGTACAAGGAAATGTAAGGGCAGGATTAGAAAAGGAATGTCATTTGATATTTTCCTTAGATCTGGACTACTGCATTGCTGGTATCAACCACAGTATTGCCAACCACAAGTATTCAAAAATCATGAATTACCTCACCCAAAAAACATGATATTGGTTTAAAAATCATGAGAACTTTTAAAACATAACAAATTTGATGTTTTTCTTTACTTTCTGGGGTTTTTTTTAAGCTTCTAGGGTTCACATTTTCAAGCTTTTCTCTGCACACGAGGACTAGAAATTTACTTGTTTTTGCAAATTGAGACTGAGTTTCTCAACATAATGAGATGACTCCAGGAGCTGGGGCTTGAAGAAAAACATCAAATATCACAAGACTCATGATTAAATCATAAGAAGTGGTGATACTGCAGCCACTCAGGATATTGTTGCTATTTTAATGTCAGACATGTCTTTGAGGGGAGTTAGTGCAGTTCTCTCTTGCAGGTTTATGGATTTTTTTTTTTGTCCTTGACTTATCCTTTTGGAAAATTCCTATAGCATTAATTGAAAATGGATTTTCCCTCCACAGAACAGTTCAAAAACATATAGCAACATTATCATCACTCTCTATTTAATTCTCTGAGCTTTCAGAGCAATGTCTATGTTATATCTCAACTGAAACCTGCAGGGTTAATCTTTAAATTCTATAGGCCTTTTCCATAATGGGGTATTTGACAAGTCTACACTACAGAAGATATTGGATAAGGGTATTATAAAAGATTCCCCTCTGTAATAGGAAATGTTGAGACTACGTGTTGTTGCTTGCTCTCTGTTTATGGAGAGAGTCAGTAAATACTTATTGCTATATTATAAAACCATGGGAAGGTTTAGGGTCCAATCCTGCTCCACTGAAGTTCAAATGAGTTTCACCATTTATTTCAATGGGAGTAAGATCTGGCCTTACTACACAAAATTTTTTAGTGTGAAAGGGGGTTATTTTTCCTTTTATTCCTGTTTGTTTCGGCCACAATATCCCCAGCCAGAGCTGAAAAGTCTTCTACTATGGTCATCTTTAAACAATATTTGCCAACACACAAGGGGGTCTGAGATACAGCAGGTATTCTCCTCTACCTATTCCAAGGGAATATCTTCAGAAGCTCAGACACCATTTTTAAACCAAGATTGCATGTTTTTTCTAGATATTCTCTAGTTGAAACAGGAATTAATTCAGGTAAGTCCTATCGCCTGTGTTATGCAGGAGGTCAGATAAGCTTTATAATTATGATTTTAAAACAAAAAGATGGGCCCTCTCTCAAAGAACTTATATCTATAGACTGACTTGGACTTTTTAAGAATGACCATTTTTCTTTCCTAAGTGTCCTCTTCATCATCATAACCTTCAAGTATTGCGAGGGCTACACTAAAAGTGTGACACACAGTAGTGCTGACAGACCTGTATTTTTGGACCAAGTCATATCATAGCTCCAGGTTACAAAAGGTACATATGCTCCAATACTGCTCTAAGTTATATCAAGAGCCATTTTGGCTGCTGCCCAGTCCAGGATCTGGGGAGCACAAATGAAGCTTTGAACCATCTTCTCTTCTCTCCCCTTGGATGCACCAATTGTGAGTTTAGCTGAGCTGTGAATTGAGTCCAATGTCTTTTGGACATTCTCAGCTGAGAGTATAACTATTGGCAAACACATCTGATGTATGGCTGCTTACACTCCTTCTCATCTGTTACAATGGCATTCTGCCTGCTTGTAAGTTGATTGGACATTTTCTCTAAGATCATTTGCACCAAGGAAAAATAGTTTTCCTTAGACACAGCACTCTAAGTGTTATCTGTTCTGCATAAAATTTGACTGTCTGCCAACTACGAAACAGTGGCACCTCATGCTTCTCTGCATTTTTCTCCCTAGCTGACACTTTTACGCCACTCTTCCAACCAACAACCACTTATAAAAAGAGAAAGAAAAGAAAATCTCTGAGCAGTGTGGAGAAGGAAGACACAACGTTCAGCAAGTTTCATTTCGGTCTGCAAATTAAGAAACTCATGGAGATAATTAAAAAAAATATAAGTACTAGAAGAATGGGGACTGCAGGCACTCTATGCAGGTAATTCCATGACCAACAGTGGAAAGACAAAAGAGAACCACAGTGAATGCCCAGAATACCAGATGTGCTGTGCAGTTGCTCCCAAAGTTTACAGACTACGAAATAGGTATAACACAACCTCAGGAACCATTGACTGTGCAGAACCTTTTCATGTAGGGAAAAGGCAATCAGAAATCTTTCTGCAAGAATAGAACTGGGGCATGAGCAAAGAACAGAGCAGAAAAGGTACATCAGCAGCTCCTAGCGCTAGTCAACTTTATAATAAAAGTAGTTTTTTTACAGAAAAAGATATTTACAAGACAATGGACTGTGTTTCTATTGGTGGGAGGGGGAAAGGTGAGCAAAAACCAATTCTGGAACCTAAGTTTTGTCAACTGAGGCCCCAAATCGGGGTAGTACTTACATCAACCCTAGTTTTAAGCATGTGACAGTCCCATTCAAATCTCTGGGACTACTCATATGCTTAATGGGCCTGATCAGGTTAGGTGCTGAGCATGCTGACCTGACCTACCACAGCATTTCCCCTTCTTCCCTGCCACAAACATATACTTTCTTGAGACTGAATGCAGCAGAATTAACGGTGTGTAGTCTTGTTTGGGTTTTTTAATTTTTTTTTCCTTCCAATTGTTTCTGCTCTATAACTTTTCGAAACTTCTCCAACTTTGGAAAAGTGACAGAGTAGCCAAAGGAAAAATGAAACACTAACTCTGCCACTCTGAAAAGCTCAACATTTCCTCAACAGTTTTTCAGTTCTTCAAGACTATAACAAAATGAAAAATTCAATAAAAAATGAAACAAAATGAATTTTATTTTGCTTTAAAATCTCCCATAAAATCAAATTAAAAAAAAAAATCACATTTTTCTGCAAAAAAATATTTTAGTGAAACCCCATTTTTGGGGTAAAACCTTTTTGACCAGCTCCAATGATAGACACATATGCCTATTTTATGGCTGCATTAATCTTCCCAACTCCCCCATGGATTAAACAGTTAAGTATTACTAGTAGTAGTGTATTATTGTGAAGTGGATACCTGTTCCCTAGGAGATGACCAACACCTTTTCTGAGACTAGCTTGAAACCCTGAGATAACTATTAATCCAGGGTTTGCTTTGAATCGCATTGTAACTCATCTGGATTTGCTTCAAACCAGAAATCCTGAGGGGAAAGGCTCCCATTATCAGTCCCCTAAACCATCAAGTCTCCCAGTTAATCCCACAAGTTTAATATGCCCATGCATCTCTATAGATGAATGAACTTCAGATCTATTCAGATACAAAACCATTTTCACAGTGCAGATAATCACATGCTCATGTGGTACAATTCTTATATTATACTGTCCATGGACATGCTCAGGAACTATTATATGAGATTCCTAGGATCCAGCTGAGCCACTGCTACGCAATAGTGGCGCCTGTTGATTTCAGAAGGAGTAGCTAATATGCAATGAATGCATATGTGGGCCTTAGTTCTAAATTATTCATACCATACTCAGGATTGACCCTTGTGGTACCCCACTAGATATGCCCTCCAAGTTTGACAATGAACCATCAATACCCCCCTTTGAGTACAGTCTTTCAACCAGTTGTGCACCCACTTTACAATAATTTCATCTAGACCACATTTCCCTAGTTTGTTTATGAGAATGTCATATTGGACTGTGTCAAATACCTTATTAAAATCAAGATGTATCATGTCTACTACTTCCCCTCTATCCATTAGACCAATAACCCTGTCAAAGAAGGATATTAGGTTTGTTTGGCACCATTTGTTCTTGACAAACCCGTGCTGGCTATTCCTTATAACACTATAATGCTCTAGGCACTTACAATTGATTAATAATTTGTTCCAGTATCTTTCCAGGTGTCCAAGCTAGGCTGACTGGTCTATAATTCACTGGGTCCTCTTTGTTCTCCTTTTTAAAGATAGATACTATGTTTGCCCTTCTTCTGTCCTCTGGGATCTCACCTGTTCTCCAAAGTTCTCAAAGATCATTGTTAGCAGTTTCCAGATTGCTTCAGCTAGTTCCTTAAATATTCTAGGATGAATTTCATGAAAATCTGCTGAAATATTCTTTGACCTGTTCTTTCCCTATTTTGGATTGCATTCCCCCCACCCCGCCCCCTTGTTGTTAATATTAGTTGTGCTCAGTATTTGGTCACCATTAATGGCTTAAGTGAAGATTAAAGCAAAATAGGAATTAATCACCTCAGACTTCTTGATGTCGTCATCAGTTATCAGCTCTCCTTCACTGTTAAGTAGAGGACCTACACTTTTCTTGTTTTTTTCTTGCTCCTAAGTCTTAAAAGGCAATCATAAGAGATTCTTTAATGTCCCTTACTAGGTGTAACTCAGTTTGTAGCTTCAAAGCTACACAGAGCTCTTCTTCAGGTCTGGGGCAGGTATTCAGTGTCACAACTAAACACAAGGTGGATCAGAATGTTTAGCATAAGTAAACACATATTCTAAGAGACCATTCAAGGTGAAGTGGATTTAATACCTCTCCAGTCATAGGACAAAAAAGGGGTGAATTGGGTTACAGGCTGTTGTAATCAGCCATAAATCCAGTATCTTCATTAAGACCATGATTTAGTGCCTCGCAAAGTTAGGTCTTAAAATGGCCATTTAAAATCTAGTATAACTCTGCTTATAAGGGTAACATTGAGCCAGGTGCCACCATCCATATTCCCCTTGAGCAATACTCTTACTCCACGAGTAGTCTTATTGATCTCAATGGGACTACTCACCGAGTAAGGTACTAAACATGAATAAGAGTGGCAGAACCTGGCCTACTGGCTTTAAGTAGACCATAGATTGAACTAGAAACGCACACTATACATCAATCCATGTTAATAATTGTGATGCAATGAAAATTTAGGAAATTACTATTTTGATATGAAATAGATTTCAAAAATAGCACTAGAACTGATTTTGAGAGTTTGCAGAATTATATATATTTTTCTTTCTGGCCACTAATTGGCATTTGGTTAAATAGCAAAAAATGACTATTTGTGCATACCAAGAAAAACAATTACATTACAAAAACGTTTCATGTAATATATTTAGATAAAGAGAATGTACTCTTCATTGCTAAGCTCTTTTCTATTTGGTAAAGAATATGTCCTCTTTCTTCTGGACTTGCTGAGTACATAACATTAAGCCATGCAGAAGTATTTTAAATAGGAAATCAGTTAAACACTGTAACCATAATTACCATACAAAGAATTTACTGATTTCCGCTACTGATGTTGTTTTTCTTTGTTTAGTCACAGAGTGATCACTTACATTAAATATGCAGCAAGTGAACAACCTCCTAATGAACTACAGTTGAAGCAAGTCTCTGGTCTCATATTAGTAACCTCTGTATGCTTAAGTAGTATTAACCGATACCCATTATAGTAGCTTGGATCATTGCCTTCTGGGTGGGAGCTCAAGGATCATCTACTCCTTAAATGATGTGGGCTGTAAAGCAGTGTACATAAGTGTTGTTCAGCAAGGCATCTGTTGCCTTAAATGTTGGAACAGCTTCTGCTTGCTTAGTGACAGGGGATGCTGTAGAAATAGGAGTCCAGGTGCTTTATCCCTTCTAGACATTTGCTTAGTTTATTCATGATGTATTTAGTATTAGTATGACATGCCTCTGAATTAATGTTTACAGTGATGTGGGAGCTCAGCACTCATCAGCATCAGACCATGTTTTCTGAGTTCAGGTAGCTAACTATTCACGCACTAATTCACATGCTTCGTGGGCATCTCAAATATTCCCACATTAAATAAAGTAAATGTTAATTTAAATACTTGGATTGGATGGCGCACATCATGCCTTTCAGCAAGCATTTCACCTTTTTTATAGCTGATAAAATATTGGCTTTCCACTGAAAATGCATGGGATGGTTAATATATAATTTAATAAGAAAATTATTAAATGCCCTTCTTGCATGTTTTCTGTTTGAAATAGTGATGCAAACTTGCTTCAGAAGGGCATTCACTCTTGCCTTCCTATTGTTTGCAAACAGAATTTGAACTCCTTTCTGGACACTTTTTTTTTTTTAAATGCATTTTCATCCATTGGTAGCTTAGAGCATTTGAAAGATAACAGGCTACTCTGGTCAACTTTTTGCATGGAGGATCCTCTGAAATATCAGGACTATCACAGCATCAATTATATCACTGTTTTTATCATGTGAATTTAACACAAACAACCCAATTAAAAACACAATATTCTTATTACCTTGCTCAAGGACCAGTATCTGTGAAGAATCTAATTAAAAGGTGATCGATGTAATGGGCTTTCTCCATCTACCATGTGATCTAAAGGTAAATCGTATTTAAACTGCATTCTAAATCTCACTTGTACTTGAGGTCCTCAAAGCTGACATTTTCCTAACAAAACTCATCTCTAAAGTATATCCTTTCCTTTTGGTTAGTCTCCACAGTACAACTTGTTCAACTTACAGCCATGTCCTCTTCAAACTGAATTTTAAAATTTGAGTCAATTTCACTTTTGTTTTCCTCCTTTGTTTTTTCTGTGTTGCAATAATTCAATTTACTTATTCAAGATAGATAAATGATATTTTTTAAATATAACCAGTGTCTTATACCTAGAACTAAAGTGAACTTGAACCTGACTTCAGCTTTGATAAGTTTGGATATATGCCCTTTTGATCTTTCTTTCCCTATTGCTATATCAAAAATCCATAGAACAATCTTGCCTTCCATTCCCCTCTCACAATATATCTCCACTGCAATCCATGACTTGTCCAAAAAGGTCCTGGATCTAAATCTACCCTTTCTACTTCCAGTAAAGGCCCCATTCCAACTTGATCCAATTAATGACCCTCTCCATTCTTCCTTCTACTACTTAAAGAACACTGTTGCTGTGAAAACTCTTGCAACTCTTCTACTGAACCCTGAGATGGTTCTCACTCCCCCTCAGAGTCAGAGAGGAAACAGTTTTCCACGTATGCAAGATATCTAAGTCCCAATTTTCCTCTCGATTACACTGGTATAAACGAAGAGTAACCTAATTGCAGTGCTTAATTTGTGCCACAGATTGCCAGGGCTGACCCCTGGCACCTCTAAGCTTGGCAGTTCATACCCCTGGCACTTCTGGGCTTGCTGTGTCAGTTATGAAAGTAAAAAAATTGCTTAAGCCGCAGCACCTCTTTCACTACAAATTAAGCAATGGAGTTGCATTATTGTAAGAGATCACACCCCTAAATAACATCCTCTCTCTGACTGGGCTGAAAGCCCAGAGTGCCAGGAAATGTGAAGAGCGAAGATGTTGGTCAGCACCCATAGACCTTGAAAAGATAGAAAACGGAGGTAGAAAAGGAAGAATCTGGGCAAAGGACTTAGTTCAAATGCATCCTTTGAATTCTAATGGCTATGGAATACTTTATCATAAGTAGTTATCAGTGAAAATCATCATCTTAGACATTCTAGACACTGTATTGACAGACCATGGTGATTTGCAGCTTAAGAAAATCTAAGGCAGATAAATTAAGCTGATATTACAGTCTAGAAATCTTACATCCTTGGTGAATATAACAAGATATATCTACCCTGGCAAGTCAGCAGAAATTAGTCAACTTTTTCATTCAAGGTCCCAACACTTGGAAAGAATGTAGGTCAACAGAAGATCCCCTTACTCTGTTAGAGAGTGTGACGCTTGACAGATAAGTTATCAATTTCCCCAAAGAGTTTACAATGCATATTTAGATAAAACAAATAATTATGACAGTGATAACAAAAACAATGGGGAAAGAGGGGTGACTAGGAATAAAAGAGGAGATGGATAACAGTAACAAGATAATGAAGTTGCTTGGGTTAGTTATGTAAATAACTTGATAGTTCCATTTCATTAAAATAATACATTCATACCAAATTAGAGGATATATCCTTATGATGCATTATATTCAAACAGATGGATGTAAATAAACATACAAAACCTAGCCCAATTCTGTCTAACAATACAAAGTCAATAATATATACCATCGGGGTAGGGAAGGGGTGCATGAAGGTATCTGAGTGCATTAGGTAAATGTGCATCCATATATGGAAGTGTGTGTGTTGAGGTGATATAGAAAGGTCAAGAGCGGAGAGTTACATGATGTTGATCCCAGTATAAAGCATGCAAATTGAGAATTAAGTTGAATTCCAAATAGCTGAGGAGATGAAACGCTGTGGAGAAGCAATTTACTTATGCCAGCATCAGCTAACTCAAACATGAGCAATTTGAAATAACTGTCAAAAGCTACAATATTTCCATTTCTGTTTCCTAAGGCAAGTAATGTAATTTAGAAATGCTTGAACTTTTTGTATTAATCTCATTGGGCAAAAAAGGGATTAATATTCTTATTTTCTGTGTGTTTGTATGTGTAGTTAAACAAAGATTTTGCATAGTCACATTCATTTACATTGTTCCTAGAATTCTGTGTCAGTTTTCATGCTAAGACCTATCTTGCAGTTTTTACCAGGCAAACAAGAAAGCATTTTGATCAAGTAATAAACAAGGAGCAAATCTTGTCTCTGCTCCCTGGACATGGAGAGCAGAACATCTGATAAAGCTTAAGGCATAGTTTTGTGATGGCTACCAGTATCCCAGTGTGAAGGGTTGATTTGGGGGGCAGATCTTGCGAGGCAAGCCCGCTGCCAGACCAGGGCTGATCACTCAGCTGCCATGACTCATCTCTCCAACAAAGCCCTCAGTGACTCAGACCTCAGGCTCGCTGCAGCAGCCTATCTCTGAGAAGGGCATGGGTCAGATGACCCCCCCCAAGCACAGGTATTTATCTTGCAGCTCTGGTGGGATCAGTAAGTCTGTGCAACAGCTCTACCTGGCCCGGAACCTCCTATTGACTCTCACTATAACAGACTCCCTAGATTTCCAGTATGCCCTTGATCTGGTTCCTGTTTCTGCCCCACACTTGTTCCAGCCCCTGCCCTAGGTCCAGTTCCTATCCCTTTCCCAGCCTTGCCTGAGCCTTGTTCCAGCCCACTCCAGCTTTGACCATGTCCTACTCTGATTTTGCTCCAGCCCTGCATCCTATTCCTGACCCCTGGCCCTCGGAGCAACTCCAACCCAGCTTCAACTCTTGGCCTGAATCTGGACTCTGACTACCAATTTGGCTTGCCTATGGACTCTCACCTTGGGTCTGACCCACAGCCCATCCCCAGACCTCAGTTTCAGCGCTGCCCTCAGCTTGGTCCTGATTCTATGTCCAGCTTCAACCACCACTTTAACCACCAGGCATAATAGCCTGGAACCAGAGCATCTGTTGCAGCTCTAGTGACATACATCAAAAGCCATTTTTCACCCCAACCCATGCAGATGGTCACCTCAAGAGCACAGACTTATGCACTAGCATCTGGAGATGAACTCCATGGGCTGAAGAGAATTCCTTCTCTCTCCAGTATACAGACTAGTTTCTTGAGCTGTGTATTAGACCTTTGAATTCAGTAAGAAGTCCCTGAATAAGGAATTCAGATTAGGTCCAATGAGAAATTTTCAGTGAACAATTGAGTTTTTACTGGAAGAAAAAAAAAAAAAAGCTCTGATTTTCAGTAACAGAAAGCCAGAAATGGCCTCAAAACACATTTTGTTGTTGTTGATCACCAAAAATTTGACTGAAAACAAAACAAAAAAATTAAATGTCCAGCTGAAAAGAAAAAGAAAAAAAAAAAAAAGCTGAGAACAGACACTTTGTGAAAATTTTCATTTTCTTAGTGTAGCGCCCCTCTCCACCTGGTTACCTCCTTTAATGCCAATCCGCTTACAGGTTTTGATGGACAGGTCTGGGTTCTTTTGGATCCTGCCACCCACTCAGCAAGGTGTATCTTTTTTCTTTTTTTCCTACGAAATTATTTGGCGGTGCCTCCACCCCCCTGGCTCCTTCCTGGCAGGGTCACCAGGGCAGCTTGGGCGGAAAATTCTAACTACAGAGTAATCCCCACTTACTTGCCAGATAGTTGGAGACTTCCAAGAAATAACACAAACACAATAATTATATTAAACAGGAGACAAATACAACATAACAGGGTGAAACACTATTTTTAGGGTCACCAGTGCCTACACTGAAAATACCCGTGACTTGATGTAACAAGTGTAAAATTAGTGTCCTGTTGGTATGCGTACTTTACTGGGGCCCTTGATGACCTATAAAATTCTTCTCTGCAGTGGTTTAGCAGTGTGGCTGACTGGGTTCAGTACAGCACAAAGGACTCACAAGTGGGAGGAGGTGGTAAATCCCTCCACAGGTGTAATATGCAGCAGGTTATAAAATCCTCAAACCCTTACTCCCTGGCTTGAGGACACAGTTCAGGGAGTAGGGGGTCCCCAAAACAAATTCCCTGACTAACTAAAAGATGGTGCACTCACGAACTCAGGTTCGAAGATGATGCTTGACTCCTCAGTCACTGCAGAGGGGCTGCTGTCTGCTGTCAGGGATCCTCCTCAAGCAGGAATCAGGCTGCGTCGGTCTCAGGATTTCCCCTCACCACAAAGGGGTGCAGGGCTCAAGGTGTAGGTTATACAACTACACTAACATCCAAACTGTCGTCTCCTAGCCCAGCCTCCAGTCACACACTCAGCAGGCAGCTTCCCTGGACTAGCAGCCAGAGCAGAGCTGACCATGTGGTTACTAGTCTCACCTAGGGAGCTGGAGGGCGAACCCAGCCTGGCTGGGGAAATTTCCCAGCAAACACTACAAATTGGAAATCATCAGTGGGGAAGGAAAAACCCAGCTGAGGGATCTGCTGTCAAGTCCCTAGAGGCCAGTTCTCAGGGTGAACCCTGCATGCAGGCCTTGGACTCACCAGCTCCCCACACAGCCAGTCCTGCCCTTGCCCTGGTTGGCTCCAGACTGACTCAAAAATGGCTTCTCCCCTTTCCTGAGCTCCCTGGGAGGGGCATCTCACTCCCTATTGGTTGCCGGGCAGACTCTGAGTTTGCCTTGGCTCCTTCTCCCTGAGCTGCCAGCAGACAGAGCTCCAGAAATCTAGGTAATCTCCTTGGGGCTTACATTAGCAATCCAATTGTCTATTGAAGAAAAATTGCAATGGAAAATATTTGACCAGCCCTAAAAGACAACATCCACAAATGACCTTGAACATACCAAGCAGATACATTTGAAAAGGATATTTGTTCTTAAACAAAGCATATTTGACTACTGTTTATATTCAAATACAGTTTTGTTTTTAAAATGAAAACACTAGTGACTGACCCAGGTGGAAACATTAGCAGCTGTCATTTTGGAATTTCTCTGAGATGTAATGCCTGTGGCGGCTTTTCCTAAAAGGATCTTGAAAATTCTGGTTGGAAGGACATTACAATACTCCAGCAGAACCCTTCAACGTAATTTCACTCAAGACATCACTAGTGCCTCAGTTTTCAAGTGACAGCACTATAGCAGATGATGTATAGTCACAGCTGGGAGGATGCATCTAGTAACTATTCCTGTTATTTCTTTGGTAGTAATACTGATGTTGCACTTGTAATTCGTTGCCTTTTAGTTTACTGGTTTCTATCAACAATAAAGAGGAATCTAATTTGTTATACCAGGGCTAGGAGGTACAGCTGCTGCAAACACTCCAGTGAAGTCATGAGAGAGACTCAAATCGGAGGCAGATGCTGTTCATTTTCCCATCATTGCTCCAAGCCATGCATGGAAGTGGAGGTAGAGATAGATCAGCCAATTACTTAGAACATTTAACAGAAAACTGAACACCACACTAGATAATGTATTGCAGAGAATAAACCTACATTGTCAGGATGGTGGGGTAGATAAGTTAATAGTTTGTTTTTTTTCCATCCCTAACTTCTGGGATAAACCATGGTGTGAAAAGAGGATGCTTGAGGCAGTTCTTTGGTATTACGCAGTTCATTCATGAAACAGGAATCCAGGAGATGTGCTATAGCTAAAATACTCTGTCATCTTTTCTCACTGCTTCATCCTCCATTTTAGAAAGACCTGCCTAAACTAGCTTCAGGAGGTAATCTGCAACCTTATTCTGAGCTACCAATTGATAACAAACCTCAAAGCTGTGGAGCGGCAAAGAAAGTTAGAACAAAAATCTTCAGGCCAGATAAAAATACAGCAAATATTATTTCATAGTTCAGGAAAGATGTTTGAAGATTAGTAATAGAAGTGATATTTTGATCAGCAAGTATGACCATCATAAAATAAGTATTTCCAAAGTAGCGATTAGAGCTGGTCAGGAATTTTTCAGTGAAATTAAATAAGAAAATGACAGTTCATGAAAACTGAAACTTTTTGTGGAAACTTGTTGGTTTAAAACAAACAAACTTTCATCTGGAAGATTTCTCAGGAGGAGGATGAAATTCTGATTTAAACAAGGGAAAGACTGCAGAATAGTCAATAGCCCAGAGCTTCGGAGTCTGATTCTAAGCAAGAATTTGAATCTTGATCTCCCAAGTTCCAGATGAGTGCATTAACCACCAGGCTATGCAGTCAATCTCTCTCTATATAGCCAAATGAATATTTATTTATAAAAAGTGGATTGTTTTACCAGGAGAGACTAAAAGAGTGAAACCTGGGTCAACACTCACCAGATATGCGGGAGACCCAGATTTAAATACCTGCTTTGAATCAAGCTCCTAACCACTGCGCTATTGGCTATTCTGGACTCTCTATCACTTTTGTTTTCCCCTCACCAAAAAAATAATCAGAGAATCTAAGTTTGGTTCCTATGTGGATTCACCCCTCCCATCCCCCAAACCTCTCATTTTCTGGCTAGCCCTAGTTTGCGGTACTTTAAACATATTCCTGCAGGGTAACATACTATTAAAGAATGAACATTTATTTGCTGATAAGTCTACCTGTGATAAATCAGGAGTCCAGTAAAGCAGGTGATCTAGGAATAAATTAAATACAGATGTCTTGTCCATCTTATATTTATGTGAGCATTTGGCATTGATCTTAGAGTATATAGAAAAGAGGTTTCAGCTCTTTCTCCCTCTCTGCTTTCTTCAGCACAAATTATCTAGTCTTAAGCACTCTATCATGTTGTATAGCACAATGACATTTCCATCAGAAGGTAAATAAAACTCAAATGAATATAAATGTCTTTGCATCTCACATTTCCTGTCACAGACACTGAAAAATCAATCTGATATGCTTGTACTTAAGCATCAGCAACCATTTTCATTACAACTCAGAGTGCTAAAGAATAATAAAGGAAGATATGTACATTCATAAAGGGGGTGAATTAGAAGTTAATACAGGGGAATATTGTGAAAACATTTGATATTGGATGCCATTTTTACATATTATATGGTACTTTTCATTAAAAAAAAAAGGTCTCAAAGCAGTCTGTATTAAATATACATTTGACCTGCAGTTTAAAAAATAAATCAATTCTGTAACAACTGGAAGTCCTAGCTCTTAGCTGACCAATACTAAGCAATCTAATGTATCAAAGAAATTACATGGAAGACTGAATAGGTTATCTTGTGCAGAAATGTTCCCTACATTGTTTTACTGAGTGATTTGTCCAGTCAAATATTAAATAATTCAAAGATTGGGCTTTCAAATGAAATATATGATCTTTTGTCCACACATTTTCAATTTGAAGTATTAGCCATAAATTATCCAGGGTCCTAAACTGTGGTTATATCGGGCCAAGACAGAAAGTCTTATGCTTCTTGATTTAATTCCCACACTCAGACCTTTCCCCCTCCGCCCCTCAGGTCCTTCTTGATCTAGCAGGCTCAAGAGGAGGCTGTTTATAAGGTGCACTTTTTAGAACTCTATTCTTATCCCACTGAATACATAGTTTGCACATCCACTTGTTTCATCATTACATTATGTGATTTGTATGCACCTCTTGCAGTCAGAACTTTTTGGTGGGGAGGAAGAGATGAAGTACTCACATAGTATTAAGGTGTACATTTTGTAATATAAATTTTATATGCTCACAGAACCGAGGTAATCTGCAGAGGTGGTTCCATGGAGTATTTTAATTCACTCCTATAGGGCCTGATCTAATGCCCACTGAAGTAAATAGAAATCTTTTCATTGCTTCAAAGTGGGTGTTGGACTGGGCCTATAGTTAGTTCATATTTTTTAGTTTACAGAAAATAGAAAGTCAATGTATCTACTTTCTGCAATTTGCAAGTCCCAGTACTGATCATGCATGTGAGCTTAATTAGAACACAATATCATCACATCATGTGGTCCCCTTTCTGTTGTGCTTAGACAAGTTCTGAGAAAATTGACTCCCTGTAATGTGCATCCAATTTCAGGAATCTTTCCATTAAGGTCTGAAACTCACAGCCTCAAGCTACAACTAGGGTGCATAACATCATGCCAGCCTCCACACTTTTGTTTCTAAGGTTTGTGAAATAGATGTTTAATAAAGACAATCTAATTGGCAAGCTAATGATCCACACAGACTCCCAGAACTACTGTATCATGAGTAGAAGCATCTGTGTGCTAATGATTTAAAAATTAAGATTTAAAAAAAAAAGTGAAACAGGCTAATGAGTTGGACAATAAATGTATTGTAAAAAAATCCATTTCTAAACAGTATTTAGCATTTTGCTTCCAGGGTTTAGTGTTATGTTAAATTAATATAATTATGTGTTACCGTTTAGCAGATTCTCTTAAACAATTACATAAAATATTTAAAAAACACATTAAATTAAATCCTTAATTTTGCCTTAAAGCCACAAAATCAAGGATTTGCCTTTATGGCATAAAGTCAGTCAAAACTTTAGGTAGTCACAGGTTGGAACATATTGTAGCGCATAATAGTTTGCATCATTGTGTTGTTGGTCAGGCTGATAACATACATTCATCCATGCAAAAATGCGTTTGGGATTTTAAAAGCTGCATAGGTGTGTGAATATGGAATATAATATAATAAATAATAATAATATGAGCATAACTGTTTAAATAAGGGATGTAGATCTGAGCCAGCACCAGTGAAGCCAACGGAAGTTTTGTTATTGACCAGAGTTGCCTGGGAATTCTCTGATGCAATATTTTTCATTGGAAAATGTTGATTCGTTGAAACTGTTTATGTACAAGGATCGGTTTAGATGAATCCCCCAATTTGGAAAAAAAATAAATGAAAAACTTTTGAAAATAGCAGAGTGTCCTGTTCCCACATCTTTGAAATGCTTTTATTTTAATTGACTTTTTGTTTCAAAATTTTAGAATAAAGTTAAAAAATAAAACATCAAAATCAAAACAAAAAACTTTTAGGCATTATTTAATTGAAATATTTTGGTTGACCTTATCCAAAAAGTTTTTCAAATGACCAATTTCAACATTTTTAAGATTTAGCTATTTTCATCCCATTTGGGGATGGGAAAAACAACACCACCACAAAATCTTAAATTCTCTCAGGATGAGCAAAGCATTTCCTGTCCAGCTCTACTATTGAATTCAATAGGTGTACGACTGAGCAGTATGAGGACTAATGGAATTTTCAAAAAGGTGACTTAGGTCCACTTAAGGAGGATTGCATTTATGGGACGTCATACATTTTTTGTGGTGCCCAGGGGTTGTTTTGAAAGTACCAATAGAGCACCTATCTGGAGTGTGATGGGGAAGTCTACTAGGAATGAAACTTCAAAAAGGTTGGGTAAACTCAGTGGATAGGTGCTGGACCTCACTGCCCCTTGATTCTAGGTCAGTGATGCAGAAGCTACCTATGGGGAACTTCTCAGAGATACTTGGTGATGGCCACCTTCCCTTCTCATTGTGCCTAATATAACTTCCCCATCAACACTTTGTGAAGCAGCATTTCTACTTGTTGCAATTTTCTGAACAACAGGATTTTATTTAACAGCGTGCACTATGTTGTATCCTATGGAATTAAAAAGTGAATGTCAATTAAAATGAATTCAGTACATTTCCTTGAGTATATGGATCTTGGAATATAACATTCATTGGTAACTCATTTTGGATGTGGTTGTTTTCTTTAGGGCTACTTCCCTCAGCTCCAGGATTCTGATTTTTTTAATTGCCAAGTTAACTCTTCAGAGGTATTTCAACAAACCAGTGTAAGCAGATATGAAGAGAGCTATTTGTACCATTGCTATGCTAAACAATTGTGCTGGGTCAGTCTTTCACAAGTGCCACCTTCCAAAGTCTTAACAGTGTGGTTAAAGTATCAAACAATTAGCATTTCTATGAAGCAGTGCTGTTGAAAAGAGCTCAGCTTTTGAGATGGTGCATCTTGTAAAGGTATCTAAAGTATAGCAGTTCTCTAGAAAAGTCAGAAGGGACTCAGGGACTATGGTGATAAGACAGTTAATAGATTCATAGATTGTAATGCCAGGAGAGGCCATTATGATCACCTAGTCTGACATCCTACATAACATAAGTCTTTGAACCTCTTCCAATAATTTGTGCAGAAGACCCACAACGTCTGTTTGAGCTATAGCATATCTTTTAGTAAGGCATCCAGTTGCAACTTATCTTCCATAACTGTGAGTTTGCATCTCAAGAGTCCCTACAGGTATTATTCTGCATCTTCTGTCTCATCTGTCATTGCTAAGAATTATCTCCTTATACTCCTAAACAACTGACTGGCCCATGGAAAGGATTGTTTTCTGCAGAGCGCTTCAGTTATAATGTATGATAGATCTACATTTGAGCTCGTTTGAGCGAAATCACACATTTGAGGTGAGATTCCCAGCTAATGTACACGGACCTGCACTAGCTGTGCTCGAGCTAGCACCTAAACACAGCAGCATGCCTGTGGTGACACGGGTGACTAGTCAGGCTAGCCGCGTTGAGTACAATCCCACCTGACCTGACCCGCTGCGTACATACTCAGGTGACTAGCCTAAGCCACTGTCCAAGCTGCTGTGGCCACACTGCTACTTTTAGATGCTAGCTTAAGCACAGTTAGTGCGGGTAAGTCTACGCCAGCTGGGAACCACACTTCCTAGCCCAAATGTAGATATAGCCTAAGAGTCAAACCAGTTTCATTCTTTCTTGATAGCTCCTTTTTCTGATACATTGTTATCCTTCTTGTTGCTTTGCTGGCAAACCTATGTAAACTAGGGTAAAAAAAAAAAGTCACCAGATAGAGCTGCCACTCCGTTTACCAGTGATGGAGTTTAGGGACACAAATTGTGGTCTTTAGCAAAGTAACTCATCTGGAGTACTGTGTTCAGTTCTGGGCACCACACTTCAGGAAGGATGTGGACAATTTGGAGGAAGTCCAGAGGCGAGCAACAAAAATGATTAAAGGTCTAGAAACATGGCCTATGAGGGATGACTGAAGAAAGGCAATCCAAAGGCAAAAACGAATGTAATAAGTTTGAGTCACTATGGACTCAATTATGGGTAGTACCAAGTGCCCTAGTTCCCAGTGTTTTGAAATCTCACATGATTGGGCTCTGTATCTACAATAAATTTAATCTGAGCCAAATTTAACCAGTGGCCAAAGTAGCAAGGGTTTCCATAGTCCACTATGTCATTATAATGATTCAAAATTCCTCTCTCAAGCCCCAAGCCTCAAGTGCTCATCTGCATTGCCTCTTTTAAACTGAAGTTCCTTTTTCAGAATGTTCATACGACTAATTTTGCTTACTGAAAGTGCCATGTATATTGCATAATGTTTGTCTTGCTTTTTTATTAGTTTTCTCTGACATTTCTATGGAAAATTTCAATATTAATTATCTCATCTCATTTACTGAACAATTTAGACAACAGACAAGTTTGTAAACCTCTTTTTAAAGGCCTAAAAGAACATTGAGTTTGCACACTGGTGACATCTAATAAGTAGATGTCAGGAGATCCAAGACTAAATTAAAAAAACCTGAGGTTATCAATAAAGCCTTTCACTTTTCCTTCTTATTTAGACATGTTTCCAATTTTTGAAAACAATCTAGGTCTCAAGGGATCTACAGTTAATTAGTCATTAATCCATTTCTCAAACCAATGCCTCACCTTTAAATACATCTAAAAATTGATGAATTTTAATTGAGAAGATATAAAATATGTATATTTGCACTATTATAAATTACATTATAATTTTAACTTGTCATTTATTTATGTTTAAAGTTGTAGCAAATAATTAGGACCAAATTCACTAACTTCAATGGGACTACTCAGTGTATGGCATGTAGTTAAGTCTTTATACGATTAGGGAATTAGGCTGTAAATTCAACTATAAACAGGTCAGTTTTATGCTATCAAAGGAAAAAAAAAATCAAACACACAAAAGTTCCCCAAACTGTACACAGTCAAACTATGTAAACTTAATCCTGGTGCAAAAATCTGTCCCCCAGTTCCCATATTGCATCACTACATAAGAATTGCCATACTTGGTCAGACCAATGGTCCATCTAGCCCAGTATCCTGTCTTCCAACAGTGACCAATGCTAGATACTTCACAAGGAAAGAACAGAACACAGTAATTATTAAATGATCAAGATGCTGGAACGGGACAACAGGGGACTGCTATCAGAGGGTTCGGGCCACCCAGAGCATGGGGCTGCATCCCTGACCATCTTGGCTAATAGCCATTGATAGACCTAGTCTCCATGAATTTATCCAATTCTTTTTTGAACCCAATTATAGTTTTGGACTTCACAACATTCCCTGGCAACAAGTTCCATGGGTTGACTGTGTGTTATGTGAAGAAGTACTTTCTTTTCTTTCAGAGTGGTAGCTGTGTAAGTCTGTATCAGCAAAAACAACGAGGAGTCCTTGTGGCACCTTAGAGACTAACAAATGTATTTGGGCATAAGCTTTTGTGGGCTAGAACCCACTTCATCAGATGCATGAAGTGAAAAATACAGGTGCAGGTATAGGCAATTCTTCAACAAAAAAACTTCAAAACCAGACTCCAACATGAAGCTGCAGAACTGGAATTAATTTGCACACTGGATACCATCAGATTAGGCCTGAATAAGGACTGGGAGTGGATGGCTAATTACAAAACCTAAACTTAATTTCCCTAATACTAATTTCTCCCTACTGTTACTCACACCTTCTTGTCAACTGTCTGTAATCGGCCACTCTCTTACCACTTCAAAAGAGATTTTTCCTCCCTTGGTATCCTGCTGTTAATTGATTTATCTCGTTAAACTGACCTCACACTTGGTAAAGCAATCCCCATCCTTTCCTGTATTTATAGCTGCTCCAGTATTTTTCACTTCATGAATCTCATGAAGTGGGTTCTAGCCCACAAAAGCTTATGCCCAAATAAATTTGTTAGTCTCTAAGGTGCCAAAAGGACTCCTCGTTGTTTTTTCTTTTCTTTGTTTGTCATTTATAGAGGAAGGCAAGTTTAATGTATATTTTTAATTAGCACCTCTGGTTAGTTTAGCTATTATTTAGAGCTGGGCAAATCATTCATAATAGATAATGTATTTGATTTATATCCAACTAACAAAAAGAGGTAAAATTAACAAATTGCAACATTATTGAATGAATTGAATATTCCAAATTAGCCACAAATTTCTTCAACAGAAATTTTTGGCCTGCAGATTCTTCATGAACAGTTCATTGTAAATATTCTACGGCCCTAATCCTGCGAGAAGTCTCACTGAGCTCAGTGTAACTATTCATGCATAAATGTAGTCATATACATCGGTATTTGTAGGATCAGGGCCCAAACTTGTTCTGGGTTGGACAATAACATCAAATAAGTGGAACAGTTTGCCCCCATTTGGATGACTTATGTAACTAACTATCAACAAGATGAATGTGGAATTTTAAATTTTACAATTTAATATGCAATTAGAAATTTACATTATTGTTAATTAGTTGTAATTTGACATTTGCATTTGGGGAATATGCAAATGTTTTATTTTAATCTGTATTTTGGATATATTTAGCAGTAAAATTCATCCATTAGAATATCTCTGGAAAGCAAAGATGAGAGGCACAAAAATGATTAAAGCAATTTGATTAAAACAATTCAAATAAATATTTGTAGAGATTTTCCCCTCTCTGGTATTCATACAGCTCTAACACACTACATATCTCAGGCCACATTTTCAACCAAGTTCAAAGCCAGCATCTAAATTTGACCATGCACACTTTGTACAAGTATGCATTTCCATGGGGAAAACACACTGTCCTGCACCAACAGACATTTAAGTGTACAAATGCCTACTTGGGACTGCAAATAAAGTGTGAAATTCTGCTAACACAAAATTACAGGTCATATCTAAAAAAAAAAAAAGAAGGGATCTTCATTTGTATTCTTAGCCCCCTTTTTATTGTAAGCATCACTAAACAATAGGTCTGGATTACTTTCAATTACTTATTTTTTTATACTGTTATACACCTCCGGAACTATCTCCTGTCATCAGGTTTAAATTTACTATCAATCCATGCAATTAAATGTTCTTTTTGGTATCAAGGATCTGGATGAAAAGTGAATTTTCACTAATCCATTCATTGTTTTATATACGTCCAGTATGTCACTCTTCATTCTCCACCTCTCTAATCTAAAAAGTCACAATCTTTCTAATCTTTCTAATTCCACCACAGTATAAATTGGCTCAAATCTCTTATCAGTTAATTGCTATTCTTTGGACCTTTTCAGGTACATCTTGTCCTTTTCAAGGTGAGATGATACAGCCACAATTAAGGTGACAAAATAAGTCTAATACATATTAAAAAAGTCATTTTTATTATACCTTTAATTTTCCCGGTAGTCAATTTACCTTTTCATTTGGATTTTGAGCAGGTTTTTAAATGGAGATAGAGCAGCTGTTTTTCTGTCAAGGGAAATATAAATCTTTGTATTTAATTTTCTGATTGCATTTGTTTTCCTTCTGATGCTGTGTTTTGTATTTGTTATTTATAGGACTAATTACAGAACTGTGTTTGGAATCATATTAACTTGGCAACCAGCCTTCGATGGTTCCAATAAATTGTTCACAAGATAAGCTATAATTAGACAAACTAAAGAGAACAATGGTTTACAAACCTAAGATACCTGCACCTTACTAAAATTCCTGGCCTTTCAAGTGAAATAAGAAATCCTCAGCCTCTGGAGGAAAGGCCGCATATTCCACAATAGTTAAAGTATATTCACGGATCATGATTCTTCTTCTGAGAGCATAAAGCTATGGAGACACTTTTGCCTAATAGGAAAACAACTAAGAGATAAAAAGGTATCAAGTTCGTTATCTCCTACCATGGCACACTTCCTTGATTTGGAGGTGAAATCCTTCCTCAATTTGTTGTCAGCAAGGCTCACACCAAGAATCTGAAGTGGCTGCTTCATTAGAGAAGGGCACCATAATGGGGAAAAAATACTATATTCTGACGAGGTGGTTGTATGGAGACCTGACACAAATGAACAGGAAAATCAGCCTGCACCCTCTTCAGTGAAATAATTTTGCATCACGGGCACCAGTGAGAATGCTTCAGGTATGAAGGAGAAGCATATACATTACACCAACTCTGAACTCACCAAAACACCCATAATAATTGTAAGGGGGGCAGAGAGAGGAGAGAGAGAGAGAAGTCCTTGCCTCCATTCTTTTTAGAAACAATAAGTAACTAAATGGGTCTCTCACAGCCCTCATTGAGATGGGGAAAACGTCCTTTCCCTTCCATTGAGCAGGTAGGCAGACTTAACAGGCAGTATTAACTGATTACAGAATCTCTGCAAGCATGCACATATGTTTGTAGGTATGTTTATATATGCATACAGATATAAATATTCTACCCTAGAAGGAACTATCAAAATTCCCCAGTGCCACTATTTTCACTATGTTTCTTCACATAGCCCAAACCCTTCATCCCGTCTTAAGCTACATGGTCCAAAAGGCATCCAAAGCACTAAATGAGACACCGATTTTACTTTTGGAGCCATCACAAAGATGACCTCACAGAACTTAGCAACGCCTATGTTATTTACTGTCATGAGAACAATCTGGCAGGATGAGAGTGAGACCTGAGAATAACTCTAATACCTTCCATCCTGCTCCAGGCATACATTGCCAGGTATCTGTAGAAAGTAAAGGACAAGAGTAAGAGAGTTACAACAACAGCCAGTCCATTCTGATCTGCAGCAATGGTGCTCACACAGAAGCCCATCTTGTTTTAGGTAAATATTTTGTACACACAGATAGATATTGTCCACGTATCTGTTGGGAATTGTACTCCAACTATAAGAGCAAGATTAGATAAATTGGCTCCAAACTCCAACATAGGATACATGCAAGTGTAACGCTGACAAACCCCGGTTGTCGGCAGGCAGGATTGAACCTGGGACCGATGGAGCTTAGTACATGAGCCTCTACCGTATGAGCTAAAAGCCATATGGCTCATTGCTAAGGCTGTAGAACAGACTAATTAATCTTCTCTCTAAGTGGTCTCAGCGCCACTAGATGGAACAGAACACCACACCCAGAAGATGTGTGGGTTACACAAACAAGGTCAGACAAATTTGCTCCATATTCAGGCAGTGGAAAACAACACTTAAATAAGAATATAATAATGCTTCACACAAATATGGCACTTTAAAAGATATTATAAATTATATCTATTTATAGGTGATTATATCTATTAACTGGTCCCCCAAAAAACAAATGGCATGGAAACTTAATACTGGATCCCTAAACATCAGGAGAGTGAACAACCAGTTAACAGGAAAAATATATTGACTTATCTGAAAAATTGAAGTCTCTTTACAGGCTGCGCTGCCAAAAACCTCTAACCACAAGACAGCTCAAGGCCAGGTAATTTGAAGCCTTAACCCACACAAACTAGGTGGTGTCTTGAGGCAGCAATTTTATAATGAAAATTATATTTTTATGAATTTTAGACTGAACAGTTTATGTCTAAGGGAAAATAATAGCTACTGTTTGGACACTGGAAATAGAGGAGGACAGAGCTGTGCAAATAACTTTTTTTGATTTGGTGTAAAAAAACAAAAAATCATCATTTCAGGCTGAAATGTTTGTTTCAACCCCAGATAATATGTTTGGTTTGGGCTTTTTAAAATCTTTTTTTTTTTTTTTAAATAGTATTGAAGTAAAGTTCAAAACAAAAAGTTGTTTCAAATCAAACAATCAAAATGTTTTGATTTTTTTCAGATTTTTCTTTTTTTACTGAAGAGACAGAATGTTTTGGTTGACCTGAATTTACATTTTTTTTGGCTGAAAGTGTTTCATTGATTCAGGAAAGTTTTGTAAAAAATGTCATCTGAACAATAAATTGTATTATCTGAAAAATAAGTGGAAAGAGAATTGTGGCAAATAAGTGGGATAGATAGTTTAAAAAAAAAAGGAAAAGAAAAATCAATATGAAGTGGATTTGAAAAGAGTTCTCACTTAAGCCAGGATAATGGCAAGAATTCAAAGGGATAATGCTCTTAAGGTGCTTATATTTTCCTGTTGTACATGTTCTGGATACCTCTTTGTATGGCATAGAAAGAGGTAATTGTTTGCAATTAAACAGGAAACTGGGCAGTAAAGCTGGGGATTCACAACTGATGACTCTTTCCAATCATCTCGCTACTTCCAGGCACACAAATGGTGAGGCTCCCTTAATGATATGTTAAAAATGGGCTTGAGCCTGCAACTGCTGATGGAAATATCTAATAAACCTTGAGCTCTACAGAAAGCTATTTGGCCAGATTCTCCGATATAAAAGAAATAACTGCCATATTTTTAAAGCAGTGGCAGAATTGAATATTTTTTTATTTTTTCTTCTATTACTCAAGTATCCTTTAATGCTCTGAATGGCTTTGCTAGATTTTTGTGAATGGCACTGAATAAATCATTGAGAACACCAGCCCACATTTGCTGAATTTCTGCCACAGATTACTGCCAATAAAGAGAGGCAGATATTTGTCTGCAGTAAAATAGACAGATGGTCAGTTAATCTTAGGCCTTTGCAAATTACAAGTGAGAATATTACTAAAGAATAAATGATCAAATTACATCCATACTCTGCCTTAGTTTGAAACCCACACATATATACAAATTAAACTCCAGCCTTGTATCCTTGCTGTTGTGCCCAGGTAGCACTGATGAGTACATCATACTATGTAAAAATTCCCCAGAGAAAATCGGTGTAAAAGGGAATTAAATTGCTCATGTCCCAGTTATATGCCAAGTGGGGCTGGTTGAAATTTTTATAGTGAGAACTTTTTTTAATTAAATGTACTTCTTTTAAAAGTAGAAATGTTTCATGAAAAATTGTTAGCATCAAAATATTTCATTTTGAAAGAGAGTGATTTAAAAAATTTTTTTAAAACATCAAAATGGTTATTGAATTTTTTGTTTATCAAAATGTATTTTCAGGGAATGAAAAACATTGATAACTATCCTGATAATGTTTTGATAACATTGTGGATGTTCACATGTTTTGATAACAATGTTTTGATAACATTTCAATGTTTTGATAACAATTGTGGAAAAAAATGAAAAATTGGGGTTCTCTTAAACAATTCAAAGTGAAAACCATTTTGAAATGTCCAAATTTTTTCCAAAAAATGTGTTTTCCCACCCAGTTCTAGTGACAAGTTCTGCTTCTTCTTTAGCACAATTAAAGCCTGGCACCTTCGGTGAAGGTCTGATGAAACCAGCGGTAGAACGTTCTTCCAGCTTTCAATCCTCCCTTTGTCTGCTTTTGTTCTGGTGGTTATTTTGGTTATCCGCTGTACTAGGATTCTCTCATAGGCCTGGTCAACATAAAATTTAAATATTTTGGTAAGGAGTGTGATTTCTTTTTACAAATATAATTATAACCCCTAATGTGGACTTAGTTATACCAGTTTAAAATGTGTCTTGTACTGTATATTTACTCTCCTAAAATTGTGTTAATAAAGTTTACAGGTAAAAGCACCTTTATGCCTGTATAACTCATCCACAGTACTGGGTTGTACTGCTTTAACCATGCTAGTTTCAAACATATACAAAAACTGTTGTGTAGACAATCCCTTACTAAGCCAATCCTACCTCTCCAGTGTTTGAGGATCCCACATTTTTCTGAAACTGAAGAGGAATTGCTTTCCCTCTTTGGTGATTCTAGCAGCACTGGAGATGCTAGATTTCACTGATCCATGTGCTTGAAATGAGCCATAGCCTGGTGTTATACTTTGAATAATTTTGCTGAACCACTAAATAAGCAAAGACAGAATGTGGAGACAAGGTGTTGTCATTGTGTTTGCTTATGGCTATGGTAGATTTGCAGTGAAGGAACCTGTTAGGACTAATTGGAGGTGGATAAATTATGGTACCTTTCCTAGAACTTTCTAAGGAAAAGTGAGCAATGACCAAAACCAATGCCAGATCACCAGGCATAAAGCAAACTGACTGGCTGTATGTGCTATGAACCAGACAAATGGAAATCAAGCCAACACTCACTCACCTTCACAGGATCCTTGGAGGCCTGGTACTGAGCAGTTGAGAACCAGGGCAAAAGATGCAACATTTCAACAGTACATGCAAATGTCAGAAGCAACCAACAGATCAGGCTTTTCAGCTGTCTGGAGGAAGTTTTAAAAAGGAGAGACACGCCGATAATTTGCAGGTCATCAGATGAGTCAGACAGGATACCCACCATAACATCAGGAAGAGAACAGAACACCTGCAGTCACACTTGTGTTAACTTCAAAGCTGAATTTTGCCTTTTACTCTTGTATGTGAAAGGTCTAACTTCGATTCTTTGGAATAAAAATTTGAGGTTATAAAATCTCTCAAGGAAACCCTCTGCCACAAAATGGCTTGAGAAAAATAGCTCAAGTGCTTTTGAAGAAGAGATCAGAGATAATGAAAAAAACCCTCTTCTGGTTATTGAGATATGCTAGAGAAGTACCACTGTCAGACAGCAGATGATCCATTGTTTAAAAAGTTGCATAGAAAAAAAGTGGAAGAATTCATACGCAATATTATTCTCCATTATTATTTTGTATACAAAAATCCTGGACAGGCTTCAGAGAAACTTGCATGGAAATCTGAGAGGAGAAGTTTTGTTTCAGAAGAAGATATTATAGATGTGCTACATCTTCATAAACTGAGAAATGTATAAAATATGGAAGAAAATAGTGATTGTTGTAACCTTTATGCAGACCTTGTGTCTTATTTAACGTCACTGATGACTATTGTAACCGAAGTTAGAATTAAATCAGCACTGATTTTCCCATCCAATAATGGAAGATCTTTTATTCTAGTCACATTGATCCATGAGAGGGGAAAAAAAACCAACACCATTTACCACAGTCTATGGTATTGTCTCCCTTGGAATATTCCATCATTGCATTTTTATTTTTACACTTATTCATGAATAAATTCCCTAATCTGCAAATAAAGTATTAATAAAGCCAAAATAAGGTAACATTTAAATCCAAACTCCAAAATATTTGGTGTTAGGTTTTGATAAACACAAACTTTTATGTCCCGCAAATTAGTTAGAAGAGGATTCATCTCATGAGTTTTCCAATGCTTCCTGTTTTGAAGCTGTCAAACAGTACCACTGACGATATCTTCCCTGGAATATCAATTTTTTATTTCAGGTCTTAGCCAGAACCGGGAAGTGCGAATGTCTGCACTAATCAAAAAGTGGTAAAACCCAAATAAAGTTTAAAAAACAACGACATTCAACAATTTTTTTCAAGTCTTAATAAAGTTTTGATTTGGATTCACTTTAAGATTCTGAGAAGCTTCTTGCTTCACCCAAGCCCATTTCACCATGCCTAGTAAAGTGTTGTGGTAAATGACCTAATCACTCCATCACATCCTGGTCAAGAAAATATACCAGAGAAGGTTTATATGAAGAAGAATGATGGTGAAGGTAAACATTTTCAGATTTGGGCCACTAAATCCGCTTGCCAGCACCTTAATAAGTAGCTTGATTTTCAGAGGGCCTCACACAAGCTTCCAAATTTTGACTCACACCAAAAGTTGGAAACCTCTACATTACAAAAAAAAAAGATACAATGCATATTTGCCCTTCTGATTTGTTCAACGTTATCAGAAATCTCCTCACCACACAGCCCTTTAGTTAACATTATTCAGAATGACTTAAAAACACAAAAAAACAAACCAAAACTACAAACGTTCTTTTCAGAGTGTAAGTTTTTATTTTTCATTTGATTCTGGCAGGGATAGTGTTATTCCATCAGGACTGCAAGAAAATTTCCAGCACCTGAGGCTTTGTTGTTAAAATCAAATACAAGTTAAAAATTATTCATAGGCCCATCTGACAATGCCATTACGAGGACACAGCTGGCAATATAGCTTTACACATAATCGTAATAACAACCAAACCCTTACCGTTTTGGACTTTTCCTCATTTTTTCCCTGTTATATCAGCAAAGTCATTCAATTGTCTCAGTCAGTGCTAGTGTAGTACAGGGTTTATAATCAAAACAAAACAAAACCCCAACCATTGTAATAGCTGGCTAAAACTTTGAGACCTATGTTTCATGGGTATTCAGTCCAACCTCTGATACTGCACCAGAAATTATTCATGTTCACATATACAGTATTTCACATGTATGTTTTTAAAAGTTCAAATGTGTAAATCCAGGTAATTAAACAAATTTGTATATTCAGATTCATAACTGCTCACTTTAGTTAAAAGGTGGATTTATGCAGCTTTTTTAATTCTGTTGTACCTGGAGAGCCAGCATGGCTTACAGAAAGAGAGCTTCAAGTAAATCATGAACAGAACTGTCTAGTAAATTCCAATCAGTTATTCCTGTACAAACTCATATAAGACAATGCATTGAACAGGTGTCACTGAGGGTCTAATTAGACTCGGAGAGCCTTAATTATCAGTGGATATGGATATGATGGAATGAAGCTTTTGATATTTAGCAAAGCTTTTGATACAGTTTCCCACAGTATTCTTGCCGGCAAGTTAAAGAAGTATGGGCTGGATGAATGGACTATAAGGTGGATAGAAAGCTGGCTAGATCGTCGGGCTCAACGGGTAGTGATCAACGGCTCCATGTCTAGTTGGCAGCCGGTTTCAAGTGGAGTGCCCCAAGGGTCGGTCCTGGGGCCGGTTTTGTTCAATATCTTCATTAATGATCTGGAAGATGGCATGGACTGCACTCTCAGCAAATTTGCAGATGACACTAAACTGGGAGGAGTGGTAGATACGCTGGAGGGTAGGGATAGGATACAGAGGGACCTAGACAAATTAGAGGATTGGGCCAAAAGAAACCTGATGAGGTTCAACAAGGACAAGTGCAGAGTCCTGCACTTAGGACGGAAGAATCCCATGCACTGTTACAGACTAGGGACCGAGTGGCTAGGCAGCAGTTCTGCAGAAAAGGACCTAGGGGTTACGGTGGACGAGAAGCTGGATATGAGTCAACAGTGTGCCCTTGTTGCCAAGAAGGCTAACGGCATTTTGGGCTGTATAAGTAGGGGCATTGCCAGCAGATCGAGGGACGTGATCGTTCCCCTCTATTCGACATTGGTGAGGCCTCACCTGGAGTA
>QXTE01000117.1:4902844-5045644 GCA_003942145.1 Platysternon megacephalum
ACAGTGTGCCCTTGTTGCCAAGAAGGCTAACGGCATTTTGGGCTGTATAAGTAGGGGCATTGCCAGCAGATCGAGGGACGTGATCGTTCCCCTCTATTCGACATTGGTGAGGCCTCACCTGGAGTACTGTGTCCAGTTTTGGGCCCCACACTACAAGAAGGATGTGGAAAAATTGGAAAGAGTCCAGCGGAGGGCAACAAAAATGATTAGGGGGCTGGAGCACATGAGTTATGAGGAGAGGCTGAGGGAACTGGGATTGTTTAGTCTGCAGAAGAGAAGAATGAGGGGGGATTTGATAGCTGCTTTCAACTACCTGAAAGGGGGTTCCAAAGAGGATGGATCTAGACTGTTCACAGTGGTACCAGATGACAGAACAAGGAGTAATGGTCTCAAGTTGCAGTGGGGGAGGTTTAGATTGGATATTAGGAAAAACTTTTTCACTAGGAGGGTGGTGAAGCACTGGAATGGGTTACCTAGGGAGGTGGTGGAATCTCCTTCCTTAGAGGTTTTTAAGGTCAGGCTTGACAAAGCCCTGGCTGTGATGATTTAGTTGGGATTAGGTCCTGCTTTGAGCAGGGGGTTGGACTAGATGACCTCCTGAGGTCCCTTCCAACCCTGATATTCTATGATTCTATGATTCTAACCTAACATGCCTCCCAGAGCTCAGATTGAATTTGCAAGGCTGGTAGGAGTAGCCCCATTCTATTTTGAAACCAAGTACAGTTGACATGGAAATCATTATTGATTTATAAAACAATTGACTTCAGTGAGTTAAGCCAATATTGAGCACCTTTGAAAATCCAATCCTATATCTGCAGGGTGAAGATCTGCACAGTGAATGAAGCAAATTTATGAGATTCAGTAGAGAGGATTATTTAGCTACTAATATTTTGGACTCTTCACACATATTTGCTTGGTTCAAAGGATCTATTTAGGGACAGGAATGACCCTGGTTCAGACTGATTAAAATACTGGTAGGATTTCTTCAGGTATCAAAGTTCTAGGAACATTACTATAAAGTCTCTCATTTGTCATGCACAGAAGACGAATACTCGGGCTGGTGCCATGTTCACATGATGCATCAGGTAGGACCAGAATTAAGATATAAAACCAGCTACTGGATTGCAGGGGCAGAAGTTAGCAGCAAAGAGCTGTCAAGAGAATGAAGAGGCTCATGATCTAGTGTAAAGAACAACTGTGATTGACAGCTAGCGCAGAGGTTATTGAGAGGAAGCAAAATAAACTAAGTCTGTTTTACAGGACTTGTTCCACTATCAGGGCATCAACATTTGGGGGGCGCCGGTGCCCCGGTCGTCGGCGGAATTTCGGGGGCGGGACCTTCCGCCACCTCTGTCGGGGGCGGCATTTCGGGGGCAGGACCTTCCGCCGCCTAGGGCGGCAAAAAAGCTGGCAGCGCTCCTGTTCACTATTGACACATCAATAAACTGACACACGTAATGGCTGATGTGTTGTCATTATTTTATAGTATTGTTTAACTTAAAGAGTTTATGACTCATCACTCATGTAGTACCTAATATCCAGTCCTCACTGTGCAACATTTATGTTTAACACAGAATTCAATTACATTTAAAGTATGATATGCTTTTAAAAAGTTTATTAAACATGAACTTTAAGGGTTTTTGATGTCATTCCAATACTTTACAAAGAATCCATTCCCAGTCATCCCAGAATCCACTTCTACTTATATTATGACCAGGGGCTTGAATCAGAGTCTTATTGGGGAGAAAAATTCAGTCTGTGTCATGTATTTCTAGCTTTGGGGATAAAGATAAGGTATAAATAATTGAATGTAATCAGGGACATGGGACAAAAAAGTCCTGGAAGTAGGGTTTCAGCCTTTAACAAAATTCTCGTTAGAAACTATGATGTAGCCAGAAATCAACAGTCAAGAGATAGAAATCAACTCCTTTAACTGTGTCTCTGTTTCCTGTTTGGACCCCTCTTTAGCAGGGTTAGAAAAAAAAAAAGCATTTTACCTAATTTAGCAACTGCAGCTAGGAAGGACATGGTTCTGTGTCCTAGAACAGAATGTTGGCCAAGAAATCTGAAACCAGGAGTGAGACACTGGAGGAAGGTATAGAGCACTGGGGAAGCCTGAATCTGGCAGCGGGGAAGGGTCCAAAAGAAAACTATAACTAGGAGTGGGGAAGGTTCAATCTGGGCTTTAAATCTTACAGTTCAGGATTTTTCCAAACACCACACTCCGAAGTTGGGATCTTTCTTGGGCAACCTGAATATTCAGAGAATGCTTGGGGAGAGAACAGTAACGCATTACCTTCCACGGTTGGAGACAGCCTAGAGCTGGTAGTTTATCCATTAGGGGCAGGAAAAAAAAAATCAACCTGAGCAATAGCCAGAGATATATGGAAAGTTGCTGCTGGCAGTAAGATGAAGCTGGAATAATTGCTGGGAAACAGAGCGGGAAGGAAGGCTGGAGTGGGCATATTTTAATAGGCATTAGGGCAGCCGTCCAATAATGTTACCAGAGGAAAAAAATCTGAACTACAGGCACTATACATTGGTCTCTGCTAAACTGTTTGAGGGAAATCATCTGTTGGTCAAACTTGCAGAAGGGATCAATTCTCGGTTTATGAGAGCCAACACATGAAAGAATGCCAACACATGCCCCTTCTCTATTTTTGCCAGTAAAAACTAAGTACTGACAGTTTCTAAACAGATACTGAATTTCTGTAATTACATTCACCCAATCTTCTTCATGTTTTACATCTACTGTTAAATAGGGTGCTTAAAATTCAGCCAGTAACTGTTGTTATAATGTATTTATCACACAATATTACAATTCAGCTGGATTTGCATATCAAGTAAAAGAGGTGGAGTACTTTCATCACTTGTTCTGTCAAGCAAGAGATTAATATTAATTATAGTATTCCAAGTACCATTTAGCTTCTTAGCCTTCCTGGAGCCGATTACTTTGCAGCACTTTCATGAAAGGTCTGTTTTTTAATTTATTTACAATACATGAAACCCTGGAAATATATCTTGTATGGCATAAATCATAAGCAAAATCATATACGTAATGCATAAAACAAAGCTGGATGTCACTTACAGCCAAAAGATAACAAACCTAAGTGTTTATATTGGGGCTAAAATTCTGT
Organism: Platysternon megacephalum; assembly: GCA_003942145.1. Lineage (NCBI taxonomy): Eukaryota > Metazoa > Chordata > Testudines > Platysternidae > Platysternon > Platysternon megacephalum. Next base: position 4,905,982 of record QXTE01000117.1, read on the forward strand.
GCAAAGCAATGTGTAACAAATCTAACTGTAACCGGCAATAAATGGTTAATTAAAATGCCCCAAATAAAACATTTTAGTTGCACATTTAGTATATAAAATGTTCATCTAATGGGCTGAAGACTCAAAGGTCTTAAGGTAACATAATATTTATAAGCATTTTCTGTGTCATTAGTCTGATGTCAACATTTTTATGTCACTGAAGTCAGGTTGTGTCAACTGGATTTGCAAATTGGGTGGAAAATTCCAATAATTCTGTATCTTTTCTGCAAAAGGCTATTATATCCCAGACAGAAAAAAAGGTGTTAAGTAACAAAACCAATATTTTCAGCCCTTTCCTCCAATGCAGTACCATTATGTCCATTTAAACAAACATGACACTAATCCAGGCTGGGCCCTTCACTTTCCAAATGTGAGCGCCTCTACCGTCCATTCTGCAGCTAGTCACAGAACCTTCTAATTGGGAATGACTACAGAGAACAATGTGAACTCAACTATTTTTACATGCTGAGCTCTGTCCTACTCTACCATCAACCAATAGCAAGAGAGAGAAAAAAGTGCATAGCCAATTTCCAACTCGGGAAATCTAGCAAGCCATGCACCCTGCATATGGACTCCTATGGCAGAGATTTAAGTGCCTACATGCTAATTTAAAGACAGATTAATGATTTGTATGTCCCAGTAAGCAGAGATGGCCAGGAGTAATAAAATTTGGATATGGGTCTCCAAAACCTAGAACTTGGAGGGGGGGAGGTTTAGCCCATTATAGCAGTAGGGACCAACCATAAACTTCAGATTTGGATCTGGGTTTAGTGTTCAGAAATAGGTTTTTAGTTTCTACTAACCAGCCAACCAGGTATTAAAATTAGGCTCTCCATATGAGAAGCCAACCTATCAAGAATAAATTGATGCAAATTCCATTAACATGGTGATTTCCCAAATCATGGCAACCATTATTTTATTTCCAAAAGGAAATAGAAAATGCAAAAAAATTCTGTATGAGAAATCAAAAAGGTTATGACAGTTTAGAAAGAAGATGAATAAGAGGTGATAAGATGGAGGTAGATACATTTAAAATGCTTAAGAGAAAATGATTTGGTTTATTTCCCAATTTAAAGTTAAAATAATTTTATTCTGAAAAGAAATATGGACCACAAGCGCCATACATTCAAATGTCTGCTATCCATGTGTCATGACTAAGGGTACATTTATGTCATGGAAGTCACGGAATCTGTACTTACTGAGACCTCCATGACATTCTATGCTTTGGCCCCTAAGGCTGCGGGACTCCGGAGCTGGCAACCAGCAGGGCCCCGGCAGGGTTCCAGAAACAGGCAACAGCAGAAACAGGGGGCCCCCTGCAAGGTTCCAGCAACCGGTGACAGACTCCTGAGGAGGCTCTCCTCAGGGTTCCAGCAATGGACGACCTTGTGTAGAGGGAGGCGGATGCCTCTGGTGAGCAGCTGGGAGTGTCCTATTTTCATTTTGGGAAATATGGTCACCCTGAAGCTTCCAGCTGCTATAGGCAGAGGGGGAACCTCACAGCTCCCAGCCACCACGGTGGCAGGGGAAACCATGGAGCCGCAGCAGCAAAAGTCACAGACAGGTCACGGCTTCCATGAATTTTTGTTTATTGCCCATGACCTGTCCGTGACTTTCTAAAAATAACCATGACAAAATCTTAGCCTTAGTCATGACTGAATGAAAAAACTCAGAAATCATGCAAAATTGGAAATTTAGTTAAACAGTGGTAAGACAATAAAATATAGGAGGCCAGGCAATCTAGTATGACTGTTTTGTTATGAGAGCAGCATCTAATGTTAGATTAAAAAGCATGGATTATGTAGTAAGGAGTTAAATCAAATCAGAGTGGAACTTCACTGTAATAGATGAGAGAATAAAGAAGCTGTCTTTCAGACAGCTGAAATGCTAGCAGGACAAAAGAACAGGATAGAAGAAAACACAAAATATAATAAATGGGGACTGCAGACTAAACTTAAAAGCTATCTAGCTGATGATAAATGAGGGCTATAAACCACCTTGTGAGATGTTGCAAGATGCAGAGCTGGTATAAATATGAAACAAATTCTCTTACAAAATATGTAACAAACTGGAGTAAGAGTTGCTAGGTATCATCATTAATGGTAAAGGACATCATTGTATTTTACAAAGTAGACACAGATTAAGTCAACTGTATTGCAAGAAATGCAAAATGTATGTTGAATGTTAGCCTAACAATGAGTAAGTTTCCTACTCTATTTTTTTTATTGAATAAAGGTAAATAACTGATGTTTGAGAACTAAATGAAAAATGATACACAAAATAAATCAGGACTTTTATACAGCAACACTTTTACCCTGTCCTCTTAAAGTTGGTCAAAATCATCAGACCTCTGTGTTCTCTCTGTGAGATTCCAGATTAGGTCTATAAAGCAAAATGGGCATACTGTCAGATGCAGCATAGGAAGCATTTTCTTCCTTATCAGAATTGAATATAGAGTTATCACTGTGATTTCTCTGCTTTCCACCTCAGCAGTCTTCGATGCCACCAGAGTAGAACTGCGTGAAATCACCAATTTGAGATCTATCAGAAGCCACATGGTGGGAAGGGGAGAAACACAACAATAAATATTTTCATCAGTATTCCCAAGCTTGATCCAGAATGAAATTTCATCATTTCCACAAACTCTGTTGTTCACAGTGAACAGCGCCGGCTCCAGGGTTTTTGCTGCCCCAGGCAGCAAAAAAAAAAAAAAAAAAAAAACGCGATTGCGATCTGCGGCGGCAATTCGGCGAGAGGTCCTTCGCTCCGAGCGGGAGTGAGGGACCCTCCGCCGAATTGCCGCCGAATAGCTGGACGTGCCGCCCCTCTCCCGAGTGGCTGCCCCAAGCACCTGCTTGTTCAGCTGGTGCCTGGAGCCGGCCCTGACAGTGAAGCAGATAGAACTATGCAAATAAATAAATAAATGCTAAACCAGGGCACTAGAAATCCACTTGTTGAACCAACATATTAAAGATAATGTGTGAATCAGTCTGCTCAAGACAAAGCTACAAAAAAACCCTCTCCATTTAATTGCTTTGTCAATATAAGAAAATAAAGCAACTACCAGGCAAACATCTTGCCCAGTGGTGCTTAAAATGGCTCTTGAAGGACTTGTTTACACAAAACTGTTCTAGTTCCCAGACATGTACTCTGTCAGCCTGTCAATTACAATTGCACGGTCAGTCCTTTATTCTGTGATGCACCTCTTAATGGTTTCATGTAAATGAGCAGTAAACACATCTATCATGAGGCGGTTGCACTGCCCATTTCAACCCCTGAACCTATTACACCAAATTCCACTGTACCAATCTTTCATGATTTGACTGCAATAATTTCTCATTTGTGCTACCACACCATAGCACAGTGTGTGACTGTGGCACAAAGACACTTCTACAGCTTTCACAAGCCAGTAGTAGTAGGAGGCTAAGGTGATCTGGTCTCATCACATCTGATCACACTGACATTTAACTAAGAACAAATGATTGATATAGTTAGTATTTGTGGATTAGTATGTGGGCGTGTCTGACACATGTCAGTAGCATCAAAGTCCATCAGTTGATGCTACTGGAGAGCTGGAAATGGAATTATTATTCTTAGTCATAGGACTGGAAGGAGCCATGATAGGGCATCTAGTCCAGTCCCCTGCATTGACACAGGACTAAGTATTATTTATACCATCCCTGACAGGTGTTTGCTGAACCAGTTCTTAAAACTGCCAATGAGGGAGCTTCCCTAGGTAATTTGCTCCAGAGCTTAACTATCCTTACTGTTAGGAAGTTTTTCCTAATGTCTATCCTAAATCTCCCTTGCTGAAATTTAAGCCCATTACTTCTTTTGCTGTTCTCAGTGGATAAGGAAAACAACCTTTTACACACTTAAAGACTGTTACATCACCCCATTAGTCTTCTTTTCTGCAAACTAAACAAACCCATTTTTTCAATGTTTCCTCATAGGTCATGTTTCCTAGACCTTTAAACATTTTTTGTTGCTCTTCTCTGAACATTCTCCTATTTGTCCACATCTTTCCCAAAGTGTGGTGCCCAGAATGGACACAGTATTCCAGCTGAGGCCTTATCAGTGCTGGGTAGAGTGGAAGAATTACTTCTCATGGCTTGCTTACAACATTCCTGCTAATACATCCCAAAATGATGTTTGCTTTTTTTCCCGCAACAGTGTTGCATTGCGGTCTCATATTTAGTTTGTGATTCGCTATAACTCCCAGATCCTTTTCCACATCAGCCCTAAGNCGCAACGGTGTTGCATTGCTGTCTCATATTTAGTTTGTGATTCGCTATAACTCCCAGATCCTTTTCCACATCAGCCCTAAGCAGTCATTTCCCAGGTTGTATTTGTGCAATTGATTTTTCCTTCCTAAGTGTAGTACTTTGCATTTGTCCTTATTGAATTTCATCCTATTTATGTCAGACCATTTCTCCAGTTTGTTAAGATCATTTTGAATTCTAATCGTGTCCTCCAAAGCACTTGCAACCTTCCAGCTTGGTATCACTCACAAACTTTTTAACTGTACTCTCTCTGCCATTATCCAAATCATTTATGAAGATATTTAACACAAACAGAGCCAGGACAAATCACTGTGGGACCCCACTCAATATGCCCTTCCAGCTTGTCTGTGAACCATTGATAATTACTCTCTGAATATGGTTTTCCAACCAGTTGTGCACACACCTTACAGTAAGTTCATCTAAGCTATATTTCCCTAGTTTGTTTATGAGAAGTTCATGTGAAACAGTATCAAAAGCCTTACTAGAGTCAAGATATATCACATCTACTGCTTTCTCCCACATCCACAAAGCTTGTTACCCTGTTAAAGGAGGATATTAGGTTGGTTTGAAATGGTTTGTTCTGACAAATCCATGTTGACTGTTACTTATCACATTATTGGTCTTCTAGCAACTTACAAATTGATTGATTTGCTTCATTATCTTTCAGGATACCAAAGTTAAACTGTCAATAATTCCTTCTTATACATAGCTACTATATTTGCCCTTTTCCAGTCCTCTGGGATCTTTCCCGTCCTTCATGAATTCTCAGAGATAATCACTAATGGCTCAGAGATCTCTTCAGCCAGTTCCTTAAGTATTCTAAGACATTTTGTTAGGCCCTGCCAACTCGAAGACATCTAATTTGTCTAAGTAATTCTTAACTTGTTCTTTCCCTATTTTAGCCTCAGATCCTACTCCATTTATACTGATGTTCAGTATATCAGTCATTCAGTCACTGCTAACCTCATTGAGGCCTCATTGAGTAATGGGCCTCCCCAGTCATTGGTCTTCCTCATACTTCTAATGTATTTGTAAAGTCTTTTCTTGTTACTTTAATCTTGCTACTTTAATCTTGTTTTGTGCCTTGGCCTTTCCAAGTTTGTCCCTACATGCTTGTGTTGTTTTTGATATTCATCCTTCATCATTTGACCTACTTTCCACTTTTTTATGACTCTTTTGAATTTCAGGTCATTGACGATCTCCTGGTTAATCCAGCATGGTCTCTTATCATACTTCCTATCTTTCCAATGCATTGGGATAGTTTGCTCTTGCGTGCCTTTAATAATGTCTTCTTTAAAAAACTGCCAACTTTCCTGAACTCTTTTTCCTTTATATGTGCTTCCCATGGGATCTTACTGACCAGTGCTCTGAGTTTGCTAAAGCCTGCCTTCCTGTAGTGCATTGTCTATCCTGCTCTTTTACCTCCGACTGTCCTTAGAATTATTAACTTTATCATTTCATGATCACTTTCATCAAAGCTTCCTTTCGCCTTTAAATTCTCAACCACTTCCTCCGTTTATCAAAATCAAATCTAGAAGAGCCTCTCCCCATGTCACTTCCTCCCGCTTCTGCAATAATAAAAAAAAAGTCTCCAATGCATTCTAAGAACTTGTTGGATAATCTTTGACCTGCTGTATTATTTTTCCAACTGATGTGTGGGTAGTTGAGGTCACCCACCACTATTAAGTCCTATGTTTTGGATGATTTTGTTAGTTTATAAAAAAGCCTCATTCACCTCTTTTGCCTGGGTAGGTGGTTTATACTAGACCCCTATCATGACATCACTCTTGCTTTTTTTTATCCCTTTTAACCCTACCCAGAGACTTTCAACAGGTCTGCCTCTCACTTCTATCTCAACCTCAGTGTAAGTGTATACATCTTTGATATACAAAGCAACACTTCCTCTCTTTTTTCCCTGCCTGTCCTTCCTTAACAATCTGTATCTTTCTATGCCAATATTCCAGTCATGTGAATTATCCCACCAAGTCTCTGTGATGACAATTATAATTGTGATTGTTCACTAGTATTTCTAGTTCTTCCTGTTATTCCCCATACTTCTTGTGTTAGTATACAAACATCTATGGTGTTCATTAGATTTCCCCTCTATATCCCTTGTGTCTCTTTGTCCCTTCTATGATTGCCCAAGTTCCTCAGATTTCAACCCTTCACCAAGGTCTCCACATTTTGGACTTACTTGTGGGCTTTTGTCTCCTGCCCCCATCAAACCTAGTTTAAAGTCCACCTCACTAGGTAATCCAGTCTGTATCTGGAGGTACCCTTCCCCTGTCTTGGTAGGTGGATGCCATCTCTGCTCAGCAGTCCTTCTTCTAAGATCATCATCCCATGGTCAAGAAAGCCAAAGTGCTCCTGTTAGTGTTTACCACACTACTGTTTCCACCTCTGCCTTGATTGCACTGTCACAAGCTGCACTTGCCTCCCTTGGCATTGGCGCTGTACAGACAACTACTATAATGATTACCCATATGTTATATATTTTCAGATTGTCTTTGAAAACATACCAGCCCCTGAGAACAAAGTCAGAAGTGTAGTTTAGGAGTAAGATTTTATTTAGAAACCAACTTTTAACAAAACGATATGTGCCCGATATTGCATACACAAACATGGCACAAACATCCTGTAAACTTGGTTTTCTGATTTCAGAAGGAGATTGTGGGATGAAGCAGATCAAGAAAGACACTATGAAAGATTATTATTTCCTTCAGAATTTTGTATTAATACTTAAAGGTTAGCCTTCTTAAAAGGATAAATTGCCCCTGGAGAGGAGAGGTATTAGTAATGGAGAAATGAGATATCACTTTTGGACATATTAATTCAGAAACGAAACAAACTTCTTATTCTTAGAAGTATTTATAGAGAAATATTGCAAGAAATATGTGAAGGTTGTTAAAAACCAAGAAAGAGCACAATGAGGTAGAGTAGCCAGGAATCCATCAAGAGATAGCATGGGATGAAATGCATCTTTTGGTTAAATCAGTAGACTAAAATCATCAAACAAACAGTATTATATAAGGAGGATTTCAACAGATTAGAATATTTATATACTTAGAGTTGGTAAAGTTATATTTATTACTGATGGCAATTTGTCATTTGTGGAAGTGCAGTGTGTTACAATAATATGAATGAGACCGTGAAAGTTACCTGAAACCCACATTCTCGAAGCCTGGTGATAATTAGAAGCTCAGTTATGACTCTTACAGCCATAGCAGCACTGGAGAAAGAAGCAGATGAAAGCATGATGCCTGCAGAGGCCAGAAAAGCATAATGCTTCTAAATCCCTATGCTTACAGAAAGGACTTGGTTCCTTTGGAAAAGGTGTAGTTTGCTCTTCCACCTTATGCAGTCCTTATCTGTTGTGTGGAGTATGACCACAACTACACTAAAACTACAACCCAGACAAATAGCTCTGCCTGCAGTACTAGCACCACACTCCTTGCACTTATGGAACAGGGGCCAGAGTATTATGGTAGCTGGGAGTTCTTTGTACCTGGAGAAAGGATTCACTGGACCCTCTCTCCCCAGCAGATTCATGTTGAGGCAGCTGTTGGGCCCCAACAGCTCATTGGGCCCTAGTTCTTCTACATAAATGTAAACAAAACAATTCTAGAACTCAAGGTTCAAAGCCTTAGGTCTAACTCATTCATAATGTAGAGCCAGTGTCTGCCAATGTGTGCGCATACAAGTATGCAGTTGTAGTTTTTCATATACAGTAGTAAAAGCTTTCCATGTGAATGGAAATTATAATGGAACGTAGAATTATATCAGCTTTTCCTGCGTGAGAAGAGTTGCTGAGGGTCAATGAAGAAGAATATTTCTCAAGTGTAACAAATGCAGAAACACCTCATCTACATAATGCCTTCACTGGTCCTCTGAAAATCCACAGAAGGTTCAGCAGACTGGAGAAATTTCTCATTTCGTACCTTGGTCAGGTGGGTGCAGTAGCTGCTCATAGAATATAAAATATAAATATCTACTGCACATTAGTTAAGGACCTCCTAAAAGGCATTGTTATCCATGCACAGTACACCTCTGCTGCTATGTTTTTAGTTTACTAAAACACTAAAAACTAAAAACACAAGAAAAGTTTACTTAATTTGTATGCACAATTACTTTGTAGAGTCATTGAGTGAAAGGCTGGAAGGGATCATTAAATCTTCTCCTCTGACCTGTATATCATAGGTCATTAAATTGCACCCAGTTATCCCTGTATGAAGCCCAATAACTTGTGAGAGTAAATAGACTGTAAAAGGAGGTGAAGGGGTTGTAGATCTCAACAACTATGGGATTGGCAGAGTAAAGGTAAGTGTGTTAAAAGGGCATATTGGACACTGCTGAAAGAGAGCAGAGTTAAGGTTGCATGGACACCCTTAACTCTATTTCCTCATCTAGTTTTGCTCAACAGTAAATGTTCTACAAGAGGACAAACACGCCATCAAGCAAACTTAACTTTGTGTTAACATAGTTTTTTGCCATTGAATTTCCTAGTATTTTTAAAAGCAGGAAAAGATGCATGTTGCTAGTAGGATTTAGTAGTCATTAAAGCAGTTGTACATGTCTCAGAACTAGCATATGAGCTGGCAGCCTCTCTTTCTCTCTCTCTCATACACGCACTCTGATTCAGTCATGTCTCCAGCCATACCTCTGACCATTTCACTGCATTTCCCCCTCCAACCTGGCCTCCCCACCACAAGCAGGGAATGCATCTCCCAGAAGCCTTCTCTCCTTGGCAGATAAATGTTTCTATCACAATTACTTTCTCCTGCTCATAACCGACTCACATGCAATGCCTGGAGCAAAGGGCAACTATGCTATAGTGGAATAGTGTTTCTGGTCGTGTTTTGCAACGGTTGGAAGGTGGAGTTTGTAGTAGGGCTGGCGAGAGAAGTTACAGATAGTAGTTTGGAACAGAAACACTGACAATTTTATGATTGAGAGAATGATCCTCTGACTCCTCTCCAGTAGAGGTATCCCATTGCCAAGAACCACTAGGTACACCTCTACCCTGATATAACGCGACCCGACATAACACGAATTCGGATATAATGCGGTAAAGCAGTGCTCCGGGGGGGTAGGTGGGGCTGCGCACTCTGGTGGATCAAAGAAAGTTCGATATAATACGGTTTCACCTATAACGCGGTAAGATTTTTTGGCTCCCGAGGACAGCGTTATATCAGGGTAGAGGTGTATGTCTACACTGCATTTTAAAACTGGTGGCAGCAAGTATCAGAACCAGGTCTAGAGACTCAGACTCATGCTACAGTGCTCAAAACAGCTGTGTAGAGTTTCAGACTTGAGCTGGACCTTGGGCTCTGAAGCCCAAGGAGGAGACAGGATTCAGAGCCCAAGCCACAATATTTACACTGCTATTTTTAGCACCATGGCGCAAGCCCAAGTCTCTAGGCCTGGGCTCCGAGACTTGCTGTCCTGGGTTTTAAAACATAGTGTAGACATACCAATTGAGGGGTCAGAGCTTGTAATATTTCTATATCATACAGTGCACATTTTCTGTTCATCCATGAACCATCGAATTTTCCAATTAATGTTTTTCCAACATTTATTACTAGCTTTCATGCAGTATTGAGTTGCCCTGGCAGAGATAGTGTTTGCACTGGCAGGTTGGGATGCACTGGCAGAACTGGGGCTCCTGGGAGAGTACACTGGCAGAGTGGGGGGGCTGCCATGCCTCCCTCACCAGAGCCCTAATCTCTCATCTTCTTTACCATGCATCCCCCATTTATGCCCCACACCATAACCCCTATTCCCTCACTCCTCTGCCCCCTAATACTCCTCTCAGGAAGCATTGATGTCTGATTTTTCTTCCAAATATTTTCTTACATTCCCCCCAAATGTAATGCCACCCACGACTCAAGTTGTAGCAACCTCCAGCTATTCAGTCCAGAATTCCTTTTAATCACACACCTCCACCTAAACCAACTTAGTTATGCTAATTGAAGGGTGAGTTCACAGCGATCAAGAGGTCCATAATTCATCTAGTCATTAATATCCCTCAGTTTAACTGTACAAGGCAGAAAAATAAAACTTTTGTTGGGGGAGGAAAGGGCTATAACTTGGGAACCCCTGTTCAAAGAACCCCACATTTGGATACTCCCAACTCCCTGCACCAACTTTCAAAGCAATACAGTTAACCATTTGCATTTTAGAGCGTTTTCAAGAGCTGAACTTAAAAGCACATAAAATGTCTGTTTTTCTGTATCAGTGCATGCAAACTGTTATTTATATATATATATATATATACATACACACACACACACACACTTTCTTAAATGCTATTGTCAGTTTGAGTCCCCCAAAGATGTAGTGTGTGCCATGCACTACCTTAGGTATAACTTGACAGATTGAGACCATTGTGACCTATATCAGATCAATAGTTTCATCTCTAGCTCTGGGCAACCTGCCCTCTCCCCCCCCAAAAACCCAACCAAACAAAACCCCCATGAGTAACAATCTAGAAAAAAAATTTCAAATGGCTATTATTTAGTAAGCTTGTGTCTCCAGAACATCTGCCTGAAGTGACTCCAAATTTGGGTCACTAATCCTACAAAAGGCACACCTCACTAATGCCTCAAAAGGCACACCGAATTTCAAAGAAATTCAACTTAGAGTGTCAATTTTAGAGGACTTAGAATTCTCCACTTTAAACAGATGCAACCTGAACTATAGTGGTACTCATGCACTGCTATAATATATAATTTTCCTTATACTTGGTATAAGAATTCTCATGATGCCATGTTTGTTTAATAATATGTAAGCAATGAGAGGACTTATCAAGATAATATCATGTAACAATTCCAAAAGCAGCTCAGCCTCTGGGGTTTAATAATCAGGGAAGTATAGAACTTCAGCTGCACAATCACCATATACTTTCTCCAGTTGCTGTACCTTGAGGATATATGAACATATGCACTTTTGAAATCTCTCTCTCCAGATCCTCAAAGATCGCTTCTAAAATTGTGACAGCATTAGTCAGCCAACTTGGATGCAATGATGTTTTCAACGCCATCCTGGGGAGATCTAAAGGGCAATCCACATTTTTGACAGCATTGAGTGCCACTGTCAGGGCTTTGTTTTGTTTTTTCTTTTTTGTGTTGGAAAACATGTTAAAATAGCAAAATCTTCTCCATATTGTAGTGTTTTCACAAGGCCTTTCATACTACAGGTAGATTGTGCTCAAAAATATAAAGCTCGGGTTGTATGAAACCCCCCCCCCCCCTTTTTTTTTTTTTTTTTTTTTTTTTTTTACACACACACACACACACACACACCCTTGGTGCTGGTCTACACTGGCGTCGCTGAAGTTGAAGTATCTTAGTTCGACTTACCTGGCTGTCCTCACGGCGGCCAGTCGACCGCCGCGGCTCCCCCGTCGACTCCGCTTACTCCTCCTGCCGAGGTGGAGTACGGGCGTCGATTCGGGGATCAATTTATCACGTCTAGATGAGACGCGATAAATCGATCCCCGATAGATCGATTACTACCCGCCGATTCGGCTCAACATCAGTGTGTTTTGGCCGGTGCAGAGAGACCACTTGTCTGTGTTGAATGGCACATTTCAGAATCTTCTGGCCCCTCCCAGGAATGAAAGTGTGCTGGAAAACACGGCTGCACCTATTATAAGGCTAGAGGGCTATCAAAGTATAAGCAATACATGTGCCATGACTACATTACTGAGCTGCCCTAGTTTACCACTCTGTAATTGCATGTGCATGACAACATAGCAGCAAAGGCTTTTTAGGTTCCATCCACACTAAACTGTGCAACCAAGTTTGTAACAAGTTAGTGATTAAGTTGTCTCTAGATATGGTCTGTGCCAACATGGTTAATAAATGTACTTCTAGTTACCATGATAACCAGACATCACCCTTATCAGAAGCCTACACTGACAGCCAGTTGTCTTCCTGTATATAGATCACAACACTTACTTTGTGAGTGGGGACCCACTATCCACATTTGTATGGCACCATATGCCAGAGTACAATCATGTACTGCTCTCTATGCATGTACTGTGAACACCCAGACCACCTGCTGAGGCTACAATGGGATGAGTGTTCAGAGCTCCCCATTAAGAACAGCTAAGCAGCACTGGACTGGACAGTGAGGGAAGCTGCTGGGTTGGATGAGACAGGAACTGGGGAGGAAAGGTAGACACACAGATCACAGGAACCATTGCTCTACTGAACTTTCCTCTATTTTTGCTTGGCAGACAGGGATAGCTCAATCCTTGAGGGGGCCACTTAGGGATCTAAGGCAAAATCAGTACTTGGTCCTGCTAGTGAAGGCAGGGGGCTGGACTCGATGACCTTTCAGGGTCCCTTCCAGTTCTATGAGATAGGTATATCTCCATATATTATATTATTATATTATCCAAATGAAGATTCAAACTGCTTGTGGGCTTCAGATTCAAACACAATCCCTTGAATTCAAATGCTATATGTTGGATGTCTAATCATTAGTATTTTAGAACCAGATTTTAAATGGGGAGCTGAGCTCTTTTGAAGCACCTAAAGTGGCCTGGTATTCAGAAGTGCTCAGCATCCCCATTGTTCCCAGAGCAAGGGTTCCAAATAGAAGTTGCTGGGGCATCCCTGTGATCCTGTGCAGACTCTGCACTGCTGCCCTAGCTGTCTCTGCTGCAACCATCCAGAGGATTTCCTTGGCTGGGACCACTGACAGTTGTGTTTATATACCAGCTGCATCCTGCTTCCTTTCCAGCATCTCAGTTGTTGTTCTAGACATATAATGGCACACCAACTGGGGGAAAGCATTTATATGCCCTTTTGGGTGCATGGGAGTCATTGGAAGCTGTACCCCTCAGACTAGCCAATCAGCTAGGATGCCCTCTGACCCAGCTACTGTCTACTCCCAAATCTATGAGGAAGTTGACCTCCCACAAGGAGGGGGGGAAAAGGGAAGGAAAATGGGGAGACCCTTAAAGAAAGCACAGAGCCTTCTTTCTCCTGCTGGCTGCAGGGGCTTATTCTCAGTAAATGTTATCAGTGGGAGCTGCTGGCTATTTGTACAAATGCTCAACATTTAATAATTAGTAAGGTGGCCTAGGGGAACCGGTTGGGTTAGAGAGTTAATAGGATAGAGAATCGTTCCCCTCTGTGTCACCAGTTTCAATCCAGCCTGGGACAGTAAGAATTTATCATCTGATACATAGACACCTCCCCTCAAAAAAACACTGTGGTTTCAGAACAGCTTCTAGTAAATACAGGACATGCTCATATAACAAAACTTCTACCAGCTCTGGCACTATTTGTCACCCTTACTGGCATTTTAAGACAGGTCAAGGACTGACTGGGACTAGGGAATAGAATTCCCTCTCACTTTTAGATCTTGTCTCTTTACATCAGGATCATGTAACTCTGGTGTACAGCGTGGGGAAATTTGCTCAGCCACTGCCTGCGCTGTAGCTGTTGTATGGATAAATTCAAATGCTCACTCTGGTGCCTTTGCAAGCACTTAATTCACAAAGACATTAAAAATGAAATAATGAGTAGCTGACAAGTTATTTCAGCATAATTGCCTAAGGTTACCATCATTTCTCTGGCAAAACTGAGGAGCAAGCATATTCACAGCAAAAAGGGAAAAGCAGACAACTTGCACAGGGCTGGTGATATGAAGAGTTAGAGCACTATGGAGCTGTTAAATTTGAATTATTTTCTACAACTGTTCTTCCAATATTCATAATGAATTTCAATGAATAATATGTCTGCTTCTGTACCTATGAAAATCTAGAAGTACAGGCACAATACAGATGTCACCGTAGAGGACTTCAGTGACCTTCAAGTAATAACAGAATAGCCTTTTACTTTAATAGACTCTGGCATTATTATAATTCTGTCCTGGTTAGTTACAAAATGTGAGTTATTAAAGCTACATATAGGCAGGTCAGCTGTGCTAGAATGAGGATTTTAAAACAACCAGAAAGAACTCCAGTAGATTAACAAATCATATTCAGTATTTGATAGGCCTGAACTGAAAAGGAATTATTGAGTCCTTTTTAAGAGGACTTGCAAATGCAAAGTACAAATGTAATGACTGTATCAATGTCAAGGAGTACAAAAGATTTGAGGGTTTTTTTTTTCCAAAGCTCCTTGAAATAATTTCCTTTCCACTTTGGTGGCAAGACTAGTAGATTAAGACATATCACAACTAAGATATCATGCCAAGCCGGCTGTCTCCAAACTGTTGTCCTTGCATAACATTCTCCTACAGTGTGTTAAAAAGCATCTGCAAATAAACATGCTCGGGGAATCACAATCACAATCTTCAGCATATTAATGTGCTTTGCATGCTGCACTGGGAAGGCAAAAGTTCAACTCTCAGTCAGATCAAACACATTCTTGTTATTTACAGTTCCTAGAGTTGCCATTTGCTACAGGAAACAGCACATTTGAAAGTAGCCCTCCCAGTGATTAGAAAATTGAAAGCAACTTTTAATCTTGAATCCCACCATGACTTTTATTAATGGTTTGCTTAGGTTAGCCTGCTGTGCAGTATCACAACACCCTCCCCCCCCTACTCAACAGTGTTACAACAATCAGCCTGCTGAGAAGTGTCTTCTTAAGGTGGCGACTGAATAAAACAGAAATAAAGTCAATGTCCATAAAGTATGCAAGCTATTTCTAGAAAGCTACTTCTACTATATCTTCTCAGCTATATCTTAGCAGTTCCATTGATGTGAATGGGACTGGAGGATGAAATGGGATTTGGCCCTGTGGTTTTTTTTTGGATAATTATATTTCCTAAGAAATCAATGCAACTACTGATCGAGTATGATACAATTCTAAAGAACTGATGGTACCTCAATCTGGTCCTGTAAAATCAGAGGACAACTCCACATTGACAAAAATCTTAATCAGATGAGTAACCCTGGTGGTATATTTTAATGAAGAAAGCTTTTTAGAGATGCATACTCCCTTTGAATTTGATTGGAGTTGCTTATACACCACAATTGGAATATCAAGTCTGAAGAGTCAATTAAACTTGACAAAAGAACAGAGATTATGGTAAATCATATCCGGACAATCTATTTGACTGAAAAATAACCAATAAATTGCCATTTATGGAAAGTATTTTCCACTTAACTTTTTCACTTACTAGAACAATTTTTTCCCTATGAAAAGGTGTCACAAATTTCAAGCTAAGATATATTCAATATCTCAAAGGGAAAGACCTTTCTACGGGAGAACAATCCAGATGCAAACACACACTGTGAAGTTCATGGGAAATGTTCTGATTGCTGCACTCCTTGAAGCAATTCCACATCATAATACATTGCTGTATGTGTGTTCTCTACTCAAAAATATAGCAGCTGCAATAGCAAGAAGGTTTCTACACTAGTTAAAGCCAGAATAAAGACTTCTGCACTGTAGCTCTTTCTCACTCACTCGTTTTTAGAGCCTGAGCTACATTGGGATAGGACATGCACCATACAAAGCAAGCTGGAAGTATTGGGCATAGGGCAGGAGAAGGCATCATTTCTCCAGGGTATCTGGAGAGAAGCCCCTTTGGAAAAGGAATAATATGTGCTATTCCTAGTGAAGTCTTGTCAGTGCTGTCTGGTACACGGAGGGAGGAAGTGGGGTCAGTGTAAAAAGCCAGTTTTACCAGATGATGGAAAGTCAGCATGGGAGAATTCTCAGGTAGCCTAGAGCCACATTATAGGCTTAGAGACAGCTTTCTTGGCACCCATGTCTAAGGGAAAAAATGATGGCACGGAAATGTGTTTTCTTCCCAGTGATCCACAGATAGCAGAACAGCTCTCTTGGGGCCATGCATTAATTCATTTTAGAGACTGGCCCAGGACTGGAGGGAGCTGTGCCAAACATGGCCTCAAATCAGTCCAGGGATGGGACATAAAACTGCACCCAGAATGGATCCTTAAATCTGTCTGAACTATGCATACTTCATTTTCAGTGATATTTGTTTGCTTAGATTATTTTAGAGTCTGAATTAGTTCTGTCCATGAAGTGGGTAAAATTTTGTTTTATTTCACACTAGTTACATTATGGGGGAAAGAGGCTTAAATCATGGACACATTTAAATAAATATTTCTAGGGAAATTATGTGAAATATATTGGTAAGACTATATTAATTTTTGACACTGCAAAGGGTAGAGTGAGAACTATTGTCACTGATAGAAATATAGTTGTGAGTGTCAACCTCCAGAATAATTGTTTTTCTAGCTAATAAAGCCAAATTGTCAGGGGGTAAAGTTAGAACACTCTCAGCTGAACAATGTGACTTAATAGGGAATCATTGTACAGTGACGATTTCATAAAATCTCAAGATTTGATAAACCCAAAGATATTAACGCCACTTCTTTTAAAAAAAAAAATCAATTAGCTCTGGAGGAGTCTTTATGCATCTTTTGGTATTTCCCCCAGGGTTCCATCATCTAAAAATAAGCTTTGTATTAAGCGGATTAAAACCTGGCTAAAAGATCTCAAGATGTAATTGTGAATGGGATACAATAATCAAATGGATATGTTTCTAATAAACTTATACAGGGATCAGTTCTCAGACAGATCTTGATCTCTGGGTGAGCTAGGCACAAACAAACATACATTTTAATATGGCCAATTATTAGTTCATAAATGTAGCAAAGAATGTAGGCGATAGGGTTTGGGAGTGGGGGCACTGTATCCTAGAAAACAGTGACTCTGAAAAGGATCTAAGGGTTGGGTGGATAATCCCAACTGAATGAGCTCAATGCAATGCTGCGACTAAGAGGGTAGGAAGGCTAATACAGTTCTTGGATATATAAACAGGGGACTATCAAGTAGGAACAGTAGTATGTGTCACGGTTGACTGCTGCTGAAATACCATGTCCACACAGCAAAAAGGATGTTCAAAAATTGTAAATGGCTCAGAAAAGAGCCACAAGACTGATATGAGGTCTAAAAAGCACCGCAGTCAATAGATCAAGAAAATTGATCTATTTTGCTTGTTAAAGAGGTTAAGATTTGGTCACAGTCTAAAAATACCTACACAAGAAAATGATTTCTGATAACAAATGGTTCTTTACTGTAGCAGAGAAAGGCATAATGAGCTTCAATGGCTGGAAGTTGAAGATAGACACATTCAGACTGGAAATAATATGCCCATTTTTAACAGTGATAGTAATTACCACTGTATCAATTTACCATGGGACATGGTGAATCGTCCATCACTTGAGATCTTTAAAACAAGACTATAATTTAGTTATTGGGATGTGGAGACATATCTATTTTAGATCCTATTATCTCTTTTGAGAAATAGATAAAAATGGGATGGTGATGGGGGCAAGGAGAGAAACTGAAGTCTATGAAAGCCTGTACCTGACCATAATCAGTAGTATACAATTATCAAATATGTGGGGAAAAACCTGGCTCAGACTTCATCCCACCTTATGAATGAACCCAAATCTCATGTCTTATTGGGATCATGTCATACAGGCCCCTTCCACCCCTGTCCAATTTCCACCCCTTCCAAATCCTCAATGTGGCCCTGGTCAGAATTGGTAGAACTGTGCCTTCGCTAGCAGAAGCCTTCCAATAAGCCTCTTTCCCTTCCTGTTACCCTTGTCAGAGCTGGGCAAACTAATTTCAGCAAAAACTGTACTTGCCAATAATGTAGTTGGGGCTGGAATGAAACTGTTCACAAATTCAGGTTGAATTCATTGAATCGGTGTAGCCGGAGCGGGAGGTGGGCGGGGGGGAAGAGAGAGAAGGAAAAACATTCTGAAAATTATAATGTTGTGTTGACATTTTCTAAGTGAAACATTGCACATTTTTCTTTTCAAAACACTTCAGTTTTGAAGTTTACCTAGATTTAACTAAAAAGAATAAAAATAACACATGAGCACCTTCTGTCAGTCAGGTGTGAACCCCCACACACACACTCACTCCCTCTCCCTCTCTCCTCCAGGCGTTCCCTGTCGGCTGTTAATCTCAGCAGGTGGGTCTTCAGTGGCTCAGCCCTCTGGCTACGTCACACAATCTAAATGCATGAAGGAACCCCTTGCAGGCTAAAATGTCCAGCAGTGCCTGTGCCTATGCCCTTGGTAATGTCTTTAGCCCTATCTCTGGGCTCAGTCCTCTTCTGGGCTAGCTTTAAGTCAGTATCTGCCCTGGTATAGAGTAGTGCCCCCAGCACTTCCTCCCTGAAGACTTGAAGTCCTGCCCTTCATTTGGGCCTCTAAACAAGCTTTATCCCCTTCTTGGGACTTAGGCCATCCTACCAATTGTTGGTGAGGGTGGGAATCAGGTCCACCCACTACTCCAGGTCCTGACCCAGGGACCCTATAAATAGCAATGTTATGGGGTAAGCACCCCACACTAGCCCAAGAGCTGGGTTGGGGCAGGTTAGCCCAATCAGCTAATTAAGCTGCAAGCAGAGGAGCTTTTGGCTGGAGGTAGCTAATTAGGGAACAGGCTCACCTGTGCAGGAACAGG
This sequence comes from Platysternon megacephalum, assembly GCA_003942145.1. Lineage (NCBI taxonomy): Eukaryota > Metazoa > Chordata > Testudines > Platysternidae > Platysternon > Platysternon megacephalum. The sequence continues at coordinate 4,924,784 of QXTE01000117.1, forward strand.
CAGGGCCTATAAAGCCAGGTAGCAGGAGGCTGCTTGGAAGGGGCAGTCACTCCCTGGGAAGAGGGTGGAAGCCTTTCAACTAGTACAACCAGAGAGAAAAGGGGAACCAGAGTGTAGGAAGCAGTCTAGGGAAGGAACAATGAGGACAGAGACCGGAAGCCCTGAATTACTGAGCTGAGGGTCCCTGGACTGGAACCTGGAGAAGTGGGTAGGTTCCCCTACCCGTCACTGAGGGAATGGCACCAAGGCAGTGGGGGTGGGATAGCTCAGTGGTTTGAGCATTGGCCTGCTAAACCCAGGGTTGTGAGTTCAATCCTTGAGGGGGCCACTTAGGGACCTGGGGCAAAATTGGTCCTGCTAGTGAAGGCAGGGGGCTGGACTCGATGACCCTTCGGGGTCCCTTCCAGCTCTATGAGATAGGTATATCTCCATATATTAGTGGGCAGACTGCTGAGGATGCTGCGGGTTCTGGTGTGAGAGGCGCTGCAGACCAGAGATGATGGTGGTGTGCAAGCCACAGAAGGGTGCATTGATCTTTAGAGCTAATCCCCTAATTGACCAGGAGGAGGCATCAGATTGGCAGTGAGAAGAGCACCATGTGACAAGTAGTCATATGCTGCTTCTTGTAATAGTTGCTGCTGCTGCTATTCCCTAGGCCACTTCCCACATAGCCCCTTCCTCTTCACCCTTACCTCAGGGCTAAAATTCTTCCTCACAGAGTGCTAATGTCACCAGAACCCATCTTCTGGCTCTCCCTTAAAATCCAGCAAAGAACACCCTCCTTGCTCCTCTGGTTCCCTTCAGAGACTGACTAGCTTAGGCCTTGCAGCTCCTTTTATCTGAGCCTGCTGAGCTCTGATTGGCTGCTTCCCTGCAGTCTTTCTATGCAGACCAGGGGGACCCACCTGTACTGCTCCTTTTCTGGGGCAGGGTAGGATTGCCCAGATTACTTGTAATCAGTTCCATATCTACCAATCCAGAACTAAGGACTCTGGTATGCAACCAACCCATCTTTTTCCAGAAATTCTGGCAGCCTCTCTGCTAGGTCACTTCACAGTTGAATTCAAATCTTACACATTGTTGAGTGCTCAAGTTCATGGAGCACATAACTAGATCTGTTCCCTCTCCATTTCCATTTTTTAGTACAGCCAGCCATGGGCAGGAGCACCTTACCTGGGCAGGCAGCTGCCTCATTACTGAATCACACATTGAAGTCAATAGCAAACTTCCATTGACTTCAATGGGAGCAGGAGCGGAGCCTGTTCATATGTAAACCTGAAATAATGTTTCCCTTGTGGTGATCAGGATTTCCTGGCATTGCTGAAATAGCAAACAGGATGGGTATCTTCCACCTCTCAGTGGTTGTGCAGAACAGGTAAAGTAATTACAGTAGGAGGACTGGGACATGGCATCTTGGGTTTGGTCTATGTTCCCTGCCCAGCTATGTTCTAGTTTGCATCAGTGTATACGGGACTCAATCCCCACACTATGAGTGTATGCAGGAAGAAGGCAGCTCTACACGACTTTTCCTTCGAACATGGGTTGTCCAGGGCCCAAACAGCCCCCAGCATTATTTATATCAGCTCCAGACTTGCTTGCAATCAGTGGCTGCAGTAACTGAAATCCAGTGGTATGCCTTGCACCCCACTCCCTTTCCTGCCCCTGGCATATCACCTCCCTTTCCCACTCATTTACAGAGGGCTTGCTTCTCGTCTCAAGGAATATTTGTGTTAATTAAAAATGTCTGTTACCTGCAGTCAGGAATAAGGGCCTGATCTAAGGTCCACTGAAATAGATGGGAGATTTTCCATTAACTTCAGTGAATTTTGGATTAGAGATAAGTGTCTTGAATATAAACAAAAAGATCATTTTATATAAAATTAGTATGAGGATTAGAATGAGTTTCAGTTTTGAGATGTCCTAGGCTGTAGTCTAATCTTTTAGCACACTATAGATTTAACGTAAGAAAGATTTCTGGAATTTAAGACAAATCTTTTCTTTTGAAAGACAAGAGACAATTTTGCTCCTTCTCTAATCCTTATAAAATAATCCACCTATTTTTTCCATGTTTCCACATATCCCCTTCATAGTTTCATCTATGTGTTATAGTCCTGTGTTTAATAGTTTTCTAGTCACACTTCTTTGCTGCCAGTCATCTTCTAGTCTGGTGTAGCTAAAATCACCACCTCTTCTCTCCCTCAGGAGTGTTGCCAGCACTTTTTGTTTTGCAGCTCCCAAATGTCCATCCAGCAGAATTTAGTTCAAGATAGACTTCCACTAGTTTCAAAATCAACTAAAGGTTCTTTGCTGCCATGAAAGACCATGAGGAGTGAGTTTCAGAACTTGAATCAAAAGAAACTGAAGATCATTAAATCTAATGGTTTGGTTACATTTGACCTTCTACATTTCAGGAGGATCTTTCCTGAATAGGAAGGAGGATTCATTGTGGAGAGTTTCACCAGGGTTTCCTAGCCGCTTATGGGAAAGAGGGTATTGCATAAAAAAAGTCTTTGAACCATCAATAAACTAAAAGAGTTTCTGAATGTGAAGTTTCACTAAGCAGAATGGCTGAGCCACTTCTGACCTACAACAATAAGAAAGTTCTTCAAAGGAGATATTCTCCTTAAATGTGATCATGTTTTTTCCCTAGTTGTTTACTATAAATGTAGTGGAGATTAAACCCAGGTGCATAATTCATAACAAAGTGTTTTAAAAAATCACCTCTTTCATTTCTGTATTACCTACAGAGTGATTTTCCTGCATTTTTCCATTGTTATAAATTATTCACTGAATAATTTCATGGCCTATACTTTATTCATGGATAGCTCATTGCAAGTGGTCAGTATTTCTAATTGAGCATGTTTCTATTAGACACATACACAGTTATGTTTCCGTTCTTTGATTGGAGGAGTATAACTCTTAGAATCAGATTTCCAGTGTGGATACTCATGACTCCAAATTAGTTTCCAGGAATATTCTACAATACTTGCTTAAAGTTTACAACCATTTCTGGAAGCAACCACAGTGTGCTAAAAACTGCTACCTTCTTGTTTCTATAATCAGATATGCAAACAGGTAGTGAAAGGAGCTGAAAAATTTGGGACAGTTCAGTTCTTCTTCCTTAATCAAAAATTTGTCATCTCAGAGATTTAGAAAATTCCACAAAAGAAACACCACATAAATCATCAAAATCCAGCAAGTTTTCACTCTGTTGACCTTAATAAATCTTTTGGTGTTACATCTAGATCACCCTGAATCAAAATATCAAGTCTTGTCCCCAGTGGGATCTTATTCAGTTTGTTCATCTTTAAGGACAACAGGCCACATTTCCTATTCCACATCAAGGGACTGGGTATGCCTTTCTTTTTCTTTTTGTATTTCTCACATACAAAGGAATGCTTATCAAATTCTAGCTGTTGCAGCTGTTATAATCTGTCTGCATTTTTTTCCATTTTAAATGTAGAAATGTCTCAAGTCTATAGAGCATGTTCTAATCTGCACCACGAACTCTCTCCAAGTTATCTGTGCACCCTGTCATTCAAAGTAAATAAAAACAGTGAAACAACTTTGACTATCAGACAGAAATGGTAAAGTTCATTAATGTTATTCAACTGACTTGTCAAATGTGACATTTCACAAAATGGAGTGTCAAATACCAATTAGAAAAGAACAAATTCAAAATGGTCATGTACTGTTATTGGGATGAAATTAGAACAATCCTAGTGAACAATCCTATAGTTAAAGAAAATCATATTGACAAGTAATATCAGAAACTATAAGTTACAGTAAGTGCAATTATTATAAATCAGATCATGTTAAACTTCTGCAACATGTATTAACCATTTATGAAAATGTAAAGCTATTCAGTAAGCATTATGTCAGCTGGCAGAGACCTGGCTTTTTTAATCATGTTATCATAATGCAAGATCATTGGTCAATAAGATTCTTTACAGGAGCGCTCTTATGTGATTTTTGGCTCAATATATGTAGCAGGCAAACTCTAGTTCTTGGAACTGAGCTGAACTGGCATTTCCCACCTAAATTCCTACAACTACAACAAAAAATAATGTAAGTAGGAAAAACCCCTGTATTACATGTAGCATAAAGCCATTATACCAATAGAAAAGTCAAACAAAATTAATTAACTTCAACAAAATATAGAGCCCTACTTTTCACATACTCTGGAGAGTGCTATATAATAATGACAAATGAAACCGGTGATCTACTATACTGCATGAACAAATCAGCAAACAAGACTAGGGGAAATCAAGCTACTATGCAGGCATGAATATATTTAATAACTTCCCTAAATAAATTAAAGTCAGTCATGTTTTTTCTTATTGTGTATTTTTCTAACTACAGTACGTACAGCCTGTATAATTTAAAACATATGCTATGATTCCTTTCCTTACTGATCATCCTTTTTACCTATTCCATACTAATTATTTACTGTAGGACTTTCTCCTATTGTTTGACTTTCCCCACTATGCAGGGACATACATACTTATGTTGCTATATGAATATTCCTAATAATAAAATGGAAGCCTGAAGCAACCATTATCCTCTGAACTTTCAGTGAAATAAATAACGAGCTGACTGAAATAGAAAAATGTGCATATATGCTGATCTACAGAAAATCCTTTTAATTCTACAAAATGAAAGCCATAAGAGTAAATTTGTCTCTGATTTTCTGATATGGGAATCTATAAGGTTACATGTAACTGCTTCAGTCATATTGTCAAACACCACAGAACAGAAAAAAAGAGATTTCCTTTAGGGCTCTCTTCTGGCCACCCAAAAGGGAACATTTCATCTGCTATAGCATCATGTGATCAAACAGAACCATAATACACTAATGTCAGCTTCCCTAATATGTAGTTACTTACCAGAGACCATGCCACTGTTGCTCACACAACTTTTATCCTGATGGCAAAGATATGTTAAAATGGGGAAATCTTGCTTCCTATGAAAACCAATGTTGCTTTCATCTAGTGAGAAAATATCATATAGAAATTGCTTTCCTTTGTGCTATCATGAAACCATCTCTGGATATTGACTTGGATAGATAAATAGTTGGGGCATCTGGAAATGAGCTATGAATCCTGAGTATTCATACCTTCTCTTCAATTTGCAGATTAAATTATCACTCACCCTAGTCTTTGTCAAATTGCCAGGACACATCACCTTTTCAGGCACCAGCTACAGTATTTGGAATAACAGCTCTGCTGAAAGTGTTTTCATCTGCTCAACGGATATTAAAACTACCTGTTCCATTCACTAGCTAGATACACTGCCCTACCATCCTTCATCTGAAGTTTAGGTGATGAATATATACCCTTAATTACCAAACAATACTCAACATTTTTCTGAATGCTTTTCTCATTCTCTTCTGCTAAACTACAGAAAGTAAGCATCCATTTAGAATAATCTGTCATAGGAACTTGCATATCTTTTCCTTTACAAGAGATTTCTGGACTTTGCCCTTCATTATTTCCCCTGCAGCAATCAAAATAGTGTTTTGGCCAGATTTTCACTAGGACTCACCAACTCTTTAGGCACCTAAATTAAATGGCCAGTTATTCAAGAGCGCTCAGCAACCCAGAGCTCTCATTGATCAGGACCCACAACTGAATGAGGACACATACAGGGATGGATTTTAAGTGGCAGGCTGCAACTTTATTAAAATTTATCAGACAGGGGGCAATTTGCCCATGTCCCTATACCTATCCCTGTATACATGCCTCCTTTAATCTGAATCTGTCCAGCTCCAAGCAAGTTTTCCATCCATTAAATCAGTGGGTAGCATTGTTCTGAATAGGAGCTGCTAGGTGCTGACCTCTTTTACAAATCTGGCCTTTAATGCACACTATAAGAGAAAAAATAAGAGTATACAATACATTGAGAGATTCAGGTTATTTAAAGCTCTGCATGCAGGTATTGCCCCCCCAAGATTGATAGTGTGTGTGTGTGTGTGTAGATACACTAACAGAAACCAACAAAACCCCATGAAATATTGTGTGAACTTGAAAAACCTGAACACTAAACAAGTTTATTTTCTCCTGTATTACTTATGAAAGTGAGCTTTGGTATACTGAAACTGTGCAATAATAATAGCCTTGATCAAGTGGCATTCTGCACAGAGAGAACAGATACATTTTTCAATCATACCAATATTTGCTGTGTTTGTACTGTTACTGAAAATACTACTGACAAAGACCTTCACTCTTTAGGGGATAATCATGGTTTACCATAAATCATGGCAATATACCTGCTGTTGTACATATTTAAGGCTGCATTTATTTAAGCCTTTTGTTTATTGTATAATCTAAAGCATTTATGGCTGTATCGTCCCCAGGCGGGCGGAGAGGGGACGACAGTACTCCAAATGGGCAGCAGACAACTCCATTTATCTAACATGTAAAATTCTTAGAACCACAATCTTCAGTGGAGTGAATTCTTTATAGTCTGTCAATGTTTTTTTTTTTGGTAGCTACTCATTGCAGGAAGATACCTGCGGATAAACTCTCTGAACTTTTTATGTGAGTAGACTACTGTTAGGTTTAATGTTCCTGTAATCTAACCTCCTGTTACAGCATGTAAAACACTGGCCAAAGTCATTAGTGCGATTAATTAGGCAGATAATGAATTGTGCTGGGAATATTTGAATTATATCGCTTCAGAATTATATAGTAAACTGTCAAAACCAGGTCAATTTGGAGTCTTTGTATCCAGCATTAAACCATTATTCTGTATAAGAAAAAAATAGAGAAACTAAATTATCTGAGGCCAAAATTTTCAAGAGTGGTCACTGATTTTGTGATTCAGTTTTTGGTGTCCAGCTTGAGACACAAAGTGTCACAGGGTGCTTCACTCACCGTGAGGATGGTACTACTTCCTGGTAACGCCAGGGATTAGCGCTTGAGGTCAATACCCCCTTCTGCGGTTTGCACCCCATCACCCTGTCTCTCACAGGTCTGCAGTTCCACTCCCATCCCAGGTACTGCAGTGTCCTCTTTGTGACTCAGCCCTCCGGCCAGCTCATTCAGTGTTCCCCACTTCTGGGGTAGCAAAGTCCCTTCTCCAGAGCAGTCCTAAGCAATTTTCTCTCTCACTGCCCCATAGTGCCACTCCCCATAGTAGGGGAATCTAGGCCTGCCTTCTACTCCAGCTTCCAGTCCAGGGACCCTCATCTCAGTAGTTATGGGCTTTCCTCGGTTAGCCCTCACTGCTCCTTCTCTGCACATCGTCGTCTTCTTCGTAAACTATCCCTATCCCCCTTCCCCGGGAATGACTGCTGCCTGCTTTCCTATAGCCTTTCCCAGTAACCCCTGGCTGTTACCAGCTACCGGGTATTATATAGGCCCTGCCTGTTCCTGCACAACTGAGCCTACTCTCAATTAGTTCCCTGCTTCCTGGCTCCTCCTCCAGGTGCAGCCTGTGGAGTTAATTGGCCTGCCTGGCCATCTTAACCTCTTCTAATCCTGTGTGGGGTGGAATTCAGGAACAGCAACCCCTTTGTGAAAAAAGGTATCTCAGGTTGCGCTCCCAATTTTGGGGGGCACGACAACAACGTACTAGCTGTTTTTGAAAGTTGGCTGCACATTAACAACACAGCACATACCATCGAAACCCAGCTACATGGAAATGGGAAAAGTAGATCACTGGAGAACTCTATCTAATGTACCACAGCAGTTGAAAAAGCAGATAGATAGGATACTTGTGTGCATTTAACAAGATTTAGAAAAGAAGGCAACAAATATTACACTACATGGAATAAATTATGATCTGCAAAGAATGATATGTCAAGTGCTATCTATTTTTGATCACTTCCTGTCAGAGATAGTTGCATACTATGAGAAATCACAAAGTTTGGGATTATTGATCATCATAAGGATAAAAGACTCAAGCTGTACACACTGAATTACAAATTTGTTGAATATCATGAATATAGGTTGAATTCAGCAAGGCAAATATTCCAGAATATCTTTCAGGAAAGCACGTTTAAAGGATCATTGGTTACTTATTTTTGTGGTTCATATGGTGGCATCACCCTGACTTTAGTTATGTGTTCCTTTTTGAGATTGTAGGAATGTTTAACTCTTTATTGCTACTACAGCAGCATGTGCATGCATATGTGATTAGAATTGCTGTATATCAGGGGTGGCCTACCTGAGCCTGAGAAGGAGCCAGAATTTACCAATGCACATTGCCAAAGAGCCACAGTAATACATCAGCAGTCCCCATCAGCCTCCCCCCTCCCCCCCCTGCTACCCCCAGCACCTCCTGTCCGCCGGCAGCCCTGCTGATCAGCACCTCCCTCTCCCTCCCTGTGCCTCCTGCCCTCAGCGATCAGCTGTTTTGCAGTGTACAGGTGGCTCTGGAATGGAGCGGGGAGGAGCAAGGGTGTAGCAGGCTCAGGGGAGGAGGCAGGAAGGGGCAGGGGCCTTGGGGTAAGGGGTGGAATGGGGGCAGGGCCTGGGGTTGAGCAGTGGAAAGTTGGCTCCTGTAGCTCCAGTCCTGGAGTCAGTGCCTATACAAGAAGCCGCATATTAACTTCTGAAGAGCCACATGCGGCTCCAGAGCCTCAGGTTGGTCACCCCTGCTGTATATAACAGTTGCTTTACTTTTGTAAAGCTGGTTGTAACAAGAGACCTGAGAGCAGCCCACTCAACATAGGGAGCTCTTGGACTTCTTGGAAGGATTGGGGAAGTGAGTTGAACCACGACAATTCAGCTTGCTCTTTATATGCCTGTCTGGTTTTTTGTGCCAGGTTTTGATTTGATTTTAGTGCGGGTAGGAAAACCATTAACAGAATGAGTGCAGTTCAGATCTTTAGCTAGTTGCACTGCTGTATGAGAGCACCAAAATATGGCTATTTTCATCTATTAAGGCAGAGGTAGCCAACCGAGGGCCCGTGGGCCATACACGGCCTACCAGAGCATTTCATAAGGCACACACGGCCTGCTTCAACACAATATTCTAATGGCTGATTCATTAGCATTTTGTCATCATGTTTACATCATTTTAGTTAAATAGACAATACTGTACATAGAAACAATCTATATAAACACATACAAAACAAGCTGAACTTAAAATACAAATCAATACTGGTGAATTTAAATCTTATTAAAATATGTAGAATCTGTTTGGCCCACACAAGGTTGTGCTTAGGTTTATGGGGCTCACCTGTGTAATAAGGTTGGGCACCACTGTGTGTAGGCATCCATTTTTCAGGTGCATATTTAGTTTTAAGATACCTCAAGATTCCTTTTTCAGGTGGCACTTGCTCCCACAATCCCATCAATCCCATCCTCAGCTTAGTATAGGGGGACAAATATGCTCTGGTAGCTCCTCACATCCTCCCCATCCACTTTAGGACATCTTGCTGCCCAAAGGATCCCAGAAGGAGGAAATGGTCCCACGTCAACTGAGACTGTGCAGAGCCCTTTTTCAGGGGTGGGGGAATGCGAGTGCAAAGGATCTACCTTCCTTTCCACCCTACACACGCCATAAGGAAATGATGGGTAAGCTCTATCCCTTAAGTAATAACCCGTAGCAATAATTTACATTTTTGCCTTTACATTTTTTTACTATAATTAAGGCTGCGAGTCTGTCATGGAAGTCATGGATTCCGTGACTTTCTGTGACCTCCGTGACTTCTGCAGCGGCTGGTGCTGGTCCAGGGGCTGTCTGCCCCCGGCAGCCCCTGGGCCAGCAGCAGCAGCAGTTTGGGTGTGTGGGAGGGGGCTCGGGGCTAGGGGCAGGGTGCAGCAGTTTGGAGGGTGCGGGGGGCACTTAGATGGGGAGGGGGGCCCCCTGCAGCTCCTAGGCGGCGGAGGGGCGGGGGGAGTCTCTGCACCGTGCATTGCTGGTGCCTACAGGCCCCACTCCTGCAGCTCCCGTTGGCTGCAGTTCCCAGCCAATGGGAGCTGTGGTAGCCAGTGCTTGTGGCGGGAGCAGTGGAGGAGCTCCTGCCCTGGCCCCTGCCTCCACTATCTAGGAGCTACAGGGACGCTGAACCGGGTAGGAAGCCCCTGCCAGCCCCGCCAATCCTTCCTCCTCCAGCACCAGCGGGGATCCCGGGCCACACGCCACCGGTCCTCCCCTCCCCCAGTACCAGCAGGGGTCCGGTCACCTCCCCCAGCACCCACGGCGCCCCAGATCAACCCCCTCCTCCCTCAGGACACCCCCACCCAAGTTTTAGTCACAACGGGTAGTTTTAGTAAAAGTCATGGACAGGTCACGGGCCCGTGAATTTTTGTTTATGGCCCCGTGACCTGTCCATGACTTTTACTAAAAATACCCGTGACTAAAATGTAGCCTTAACTATAATTTCCCCACAAAAATAATGTTTTTAGAATATTACCACAGATTGTGTAATATCAAGGGAGAGATTGGAATCAGAGACTCTGCAGTTAAGTCTTTACAATGATTATTTATTTTCCGCTTTTATAGGATATTGTCTAGCATAGATTCATTTTACTCTTTCTGCTCATGACTTATCTGTGAACAGCCTGACTTTTACAAATCAAAGAGACAAGGTGGGTGTGGTAATATCTTTTATTGGACCAGCTTCTGTTGGTGAAAGAGATACAAGTTTTCAAGCTTACACAGACATCTTCTCTGGGAAAGCTAAATTCGTGGCATAACAGCTGTTTAGCATAAGTAGTTGACACGTATTGAAATTGATCATTCAAGGTGCAGTGACCAGTGCATACACCTCTGCCATTATAGAACAAAAGTGTGTGTGGGGAGCATAGTGGGTTACAAATTATTGTAATAATTTACCAATAATTTGTAATAATAAGCCAATTCTGTGAGAGTTCATTTGAATGTGTAGTGATTGTCTCATATCATCCACATAGCTCCTGGGGTATTTAGTGCACTGGATGAAGTACACTACATGTGACAGGTATATGTAGGACACATGGATCTTGAAGGGTGTATTGTGGAGGGTATTGATCATCCTAGCAAGGGTTTTGCAGTTGTTATTCTGGCAAATTGTAGCTGTTGTATGGTGACACTTTGAGTTGGTATGTCCTGGTCTGTGGGAAACTTGTGTCTGGTGATGATGTTGGGGGGTTAATTTGGAAGACAGAAGAGGGGGTATGGCAAAGATTTCTTTCAGGCTATGGTCCCCATTGACTATGGATGATAATTGGTTAAAGATAGCCCTATAGATTTTAAGAATTCAGTCATTAATCATGATTTTTCCAACATAGGTTCACTGACTATTTATTATTCATATTCATGGTGTATGATTGGTCATCTAAGTCACATGGTATTACATCCACTTTGTGTTTGGGGGATTAAAATTTTTTAAAACATAATTAATTAATGGTGAATTCTCCCCCCCCCATACATAAGTAACCCTGTTTACAGTAAATATAGGTATTAGTTTAAAGAATCTCCCTTCTCCAAATGATTGTGTAAAAATAAATAAATAAATAAAGAACCACACCTCATTCACCTGCATGTTCTCCGATAGCAAATTCAATGTGGCAAATTCATGGTCAAAACAAACAAAACCTAGAAAAAAAAGTTCTTGAAGAATTTCGCAGTCTTCTGCCACCTCCACTTGCATACTACACACTTATGGCAAGCAAGTGATAAATTAGGATTACTAGGGAATTTATGGATGTTTAGATATTTTTCAAATAGAAGATACAGACTTTAGAAGAACTTCATGATGATATTTTGAAATTATGTTTATTTTCACTCCACTAGCATCTTCAAGACAGTTAGTGAGCCACATTTAACAATGACTGATGAAAATGACTCCTGAAAATGGAGCTGAGGTGATACACATATTCCAGGATGTGTTAATCAGCTTTTATTCAGAGAAGATTGACTGTAGGTTCAAGAAGCTGGTTTTTAGAAGGCCAACTATATGACTAGCATATGGATATTGTTGGAGCAATATCACAGGTTAACAGTGCTGCAAGGTAGTCAAGTGCTGATACAATTAGCAGCTGAAATCATAGATAATAATATGGATCACTCTATACCAACCACCACCAAAATATATCACTGTTTATTGGCTTCTTTTAGATTTCTGCAAACAATATAAATAGCATTAGCAGAAATTCCCAAATAGCTACTCCACAGAGGTACTGACGATGACTGCACAAACTGTTCCATAAGTTAGCAGTGGTATCTTTCTCTTTAGCAATGGTCCTTCATCTGGCATCTCATGGGAGATATAAATGCACAGGTTGGTGATAATACTGGATATGAACACATTATGGGAAGACATGGCATCCGAGGACAGAATGACAGTGGAGAAAGCTTTGTTGAACTCTGCAACCTGTGCAGTCTTTCCATTGGGGGTATACCATTTCCACAGATTGTCCTTCCATAACAATATGAAACCCAAAAGGATAGAAATGGTAAAAACATTTCCTAAATACCTCATTCAGCAGTTTTGCCATTATTCACTGAATAATTCATCTGCTGAATAACTTTTTGCAATATTTGATGATGCTGAATATTAACAGCTGCTTGCTGAATAATATTATCCGGATAAGTAACTAATATTTATAGAATAAAATAGTTGATGAACTTTTTCTGGTATTCTACTAGCTGTAGTGCAGAATGTGACTCTACACTTGCACACTACTCTGACCAGCCTATATTCCACCCTGGTCCCGAGGCCCGCCGGGGATGTCAGCTGGCGGCTCCTTCATGGGGCCCGTGAGCACGGGCGTGTACTTGGCGCGGTTCACCCCGTCCCTGACACCTGCCCCTTTTGCGGCGTGAGGGAGACCCTGGCGCACATTTACCTGGNAAGCTGTAGTGCAGAATGTGACTGTACACTTGCACACTACTCTGACCAGCCTATATTCCACCCTGGTCCTGAGGCCCGCCGGGGATGTCAGCTGGCGGCTCCTTCATGGGGCCGTGAGCACGGGCGTGTACTTGGCGCGGTTCACCCCTGTCCCTGACACCTGCCCCTTTTGCGGCGTGAGGGAGACCCTGGCGCACATTTACCTGGAGTGCGCCAGGTTGCAGCCCCTATACCAGCTCCTCATGAACATTCTCTTACTTTTCTGGCTGCACTTTTCTCCTCATCTCCTTCTCTATGCACTCCCTATCCGTGGCCCCACGAAGTCACGGGACCTCCTGGTCAACTTCCTCCTGGCCCTGGCTAAAACAGCCATCTATGCAACCAGGGAGAGGAGGTTGGCCAATGGAGACTCCTGTGACTGTGGGGCCTGTTTCCGATCCTCCATCCGTTCACGTATCCGGGCAGAGTTCCTCTGGGCAGCATCCACTGGCTCCCTTGATGCCTTTGAGGAGCAGTGGGCGCTGTCCGGGGTTCTCTGCTCGGTGTCCCCGTCAGGTTCCCTTCTTTTGACCCTTTGACCGCACTCCTGTCCCTGTTTTTCATTAGTTGTCCCCCAGAATCATTTGGGTTTCGGGTCCTGTGGGTCCTTCCCTTAGGCTGGGGGGGATCCTTTAGCAGTGGGCGGGCTTCCGCCCGCCCACTTCCCGGACACCCAATATGTACTCTGACCTGTGCACCACAGACTTCCACTTTGCTACTGCATACAGTTCTAGGTGTTGGCTTTTAATCTATAAAACCTTTCATTATTGGGGCCTGCTCTTGAGGTTTTCACTCCACAAATCAATGTCGCCACTCAAAAAGCTCTATAATAAAAATTGGTATTGCATGTTCACACTCGCTCCCTGTTGGCAGAGCGCATCCACAGTTGGGGCCCTATCACTGACAGTGCGAACAATGCAGGAGCTCAACATCTTCTGTCGGTAGGTTGTGTGGGATCGCGGCGCATCTTGGGACCGGGCTCAATGTCTCATTATGCATTGTTTTCTGTCCCAGCATTCCATGGGCTTCTGCTTTCTTTTGCAGCATTTTTCAACAGCCTTTGTTTGCTGTGCACCCCGCATCTTTGTGAGAAGGGATGGATCTCGCACTGCTCTCCTATGTTCTTATAGCTCTCATTAAGACATCGCAGATGGCAGTGCAGTTAATCATGAAGTTCCTAACTGAAGAAGACTCCCAGTTGTCTGACATGCTGTGTGATATGGATAGGAGAAACTTTAGATTGCTTTGGCATTCACGGAACAGCTGCAGATGGTGGACCATTGCTTTTAGGCTCAGGAAATAAGCACTGAATGGTGGGATCGTATCATCATGCAGGTCTGGGATGACGAGCAGTGGCTACAGAACTTTTGGATGCAGAAAGCCATCTTCCTGGAACTGTGTGAGGAGCTCGCCCCAGCACTTTGGTGCAAAGACACCAGAATGAGAGCTGCCCTATTGGTAGAGAAGCATGTGTGGAAACTGGCGACTCCAGACTGCTACCGGTCGGTCGCGAATCAATTTGGAGTTGGGAAGTTGACCATTGGGGCTGCGTTAATGCAAGTGTGCAGGAAAATTAATTGCATCCTGCTTTGAAGGACCGTGACTCTGGGAAATGTGTGTGAAATAGTGGATGGCTTTGCAGAAATGGGTTTTCCTAACTGTGGAGGGGCGATAGATGGCACACACATTCCAATTTTGGCACCAGACCACCTTGCGATGGAGTACATCAATAGAAAGGGGTACTTCTCCATGGTGTTGCAGGTACTTGTGGATCACCCTGTGTAGGGGCAGGATTTTATGATTGTACTATGAGAATTAATGTATCATTTGATTTCATCCTGCCAGCCACCCTTTTTTGAATAGCAGAAAGGAATGACCCTCTGGGACATTGGTAGAAATGCATCTGACAGACTGCCAGTGTCTGTACTCTCCCTGGTCAGGGACAGACCAGAACAGTCCTTATGGCTGATTATAGCCACCTTTTTGTTTTAGGATAAGATTTCATTACAGTATTTGCTATAAGGTCTTGCTTCTTGTATGCATTGCAAACTAAGTTGTGTAAGGTTCTTTTGTAATCCCTTTAGTAACCATATAATCCTTTCCAAAATGTTATCCTATCTGAAGGCCTCGGTAAAAGACTGTTTGTGTGAATGAGGAATGTATGCATCAGGTGTGAAGGCCATTGTTATAGCCAGATGGTCAAGGAAGAAGGAGTGAGAGAACCATCAACGTGCATCCATAATGAAGGAAGGGCAGATTGACGACCCTGAGGTGAAGGCTAGCACCCCTAAGGACAGGACAATTGATTAAATCAAAACCAGGACAGGATGACCCTCTCGGAGGTGTATTGGAATGTTTACATCAAAAAGATAACACAAGTAACCAGTCAGAAACTGACATAGCAAAATCCATAGACTTCTACAGAGAAAAAAGACTATAAGAACAGGGTGCTTTGCCATGGGACTTTGGGTTCGTCTTGCCACTACTCCAGGAGCATCGGATTGCGACCGACAGAGCCTGGCTCCCCTCTGCGACCAATCTGGCTGGCCACTAGATTGATCCAGACTCTGGACTGGTAACTATAAACATCAACTGGCAGGACTGGGTGCATGGTGTGTGTGTATAACTGAAAAGCATATGCTAACTGCTGTATTCTCAATAAATGCGGCGTTTTTGCCTTCTCCCCTATAAAGATCCCGTGTGCTTCTTATAAGTATAACACCTGGGCGTTTCACTGACATCAGTGTGGGGTGGTCCAGGAAGCTGCATGATGCATGCATCTTCAGGAATACCAGCCTGTATAGAAAGCTACAAACGGAGACTTTCTTTCCAGACCAGAAGATTATAGTGGGGGATGTTGAAATGCTGATAGTGATCCTGGGAGACCCTTACAGCGATGGTTCATGAAACCTTACATGGGAAACCAGGACAGCAGTAAAGAGCAGTTAACAACAGGCTGAATAGGTGCTGGATGACAGTGGAATGTGCCTTTGGCAGATTAAAGGCGCGCTGGCAATGACTTTATTGCAGGTTAGACCTCAATGAAGTTAATATTCCCATGGTCATAGCCGCATACTAGGGCTATCAGATGGTCCCAGAGGGAGGCAATTCAAATCAGGGAGGCTTTGAGGCAACACTTTGAAAATGAGAACCAATAATGTATATCTCTGTGATTGGTGCTGCAATATTACATTACAAGCAGTTTTCCTAGGCAGTAATGGTGAAATTTGGGGCCCTACATTCCAGTAAGCAAATGATTAAGCTGCCTCTGTATGTATGATGTATGTTATCTCAATTTGTAGGAAACAAATAAAGATGAGTTACCATTCAAAAACTTTGCTTTTATTGCACAAGAAACAACACACACACACACAAAGACACTTGGTGGGAAAGGAGGTACCAGGGAAGGGCAGACTTTCAGAGCTGTGTGTAGTTCCAGCTATCATTTTGAAAGTTGTCCGAGGGGGCGGAGTAAAGGGGAAACCAAGATGTTCCAGAAAGTGGAAAGGACTGTGAGAGCGGAGTTGGAGAGGGGTGGGGGGGTGCACAGAAAAAAGAGTTGTGAATGTGCTGCGGGGAGGGCAGGCATGCATCTGCTCAGTCTGCAGCATTATTAAGGACTTCAGCATCTGTGTTTGCTCCTCTATTACTTTAATTATCTGCTCAGTAGTGTCCTTCACAAACTCCTAATTTTCTTTTCTGTCCTGCCTTTCGGCTTCCCTCCACTCCTTGTGTTCCCTTTTCTCTGCATTGGAGAAGTGTAGTACCTCCCAGAATGTCGTCTTTGCTCCATCTTGGGCACTGTTTTATCTGGCTGAGATGCTCGGCTGGTGTGTGGGGAGTGTTCCTCGAGGCCACATCTGCCGACGCACAAGGAATAATGCACAGAAGCATGATTGTTAAGTTCACACACAGCACTGAAACATTTCAATAAAATATACCTCTGGTAACGTAACAATCACTTTCTTACTGACCCTTGGCAAGCACACAACTCAGCGAACACCCAAAGCATGGTGGAGTGTTGGCTGGGGGTGGGGGGGCACTGTACATGGTGAAAAGAGCATTCTGCAAGGGTTGTGCAGCTGAATTCTAAAATTCTCCCACACTTTTCCACCGGTGGGGGTCATTGTAGCAGATATCTCACTGCTGAGAGTAAACAGGGAAGTGAGGGTACATCTACTACACACTTGTGGCTTCCGCCCTGGTCCTATGCTGCACAATTGCCGAATGGCGCAGGAAAATTTCCTACAATGGGGGAAGGAACAAGGTAGCTCTGCCAAGGAACCTTTGGCAGAGGATTGCTGAATACCTCCAGGAAACTTTCCTAGAGATCTCTCTGGAGGATTCCCGTGAGATCTTGGTGTGCATTAGCACCCTGTTCTGCCGTACTGATTAGCTACACAGGGGAATGTCCAGCACACAGAAACACAGCCAGCCTTGTACACTTCTATAACCTGAACCCACCTTCGCACTACACAAACCACAGCCACTTACCAGGCATCTCCTCTCCTGCTTCTTGTTCGCCGGAGAGCAACTGCTGAGACTGGCTAGACACCTCCGGAATGGTGAACAGTTCCTGGCTGCCTGACCCACCGGGCAACCCCCCGGGAGCTCCACATTGTCGTCTAACTCCACCTTTTCATCAATGACTTCATCCTCTGGGTTAGGTCCTCTTTCTGCTGCCTCCAGGCCCGCTGAAGTATCCACAGGGCTCTTGGTGGTGTCCAGCTCCTTATAGAACCGGAAGGCCTTAGGTGAAGCACCAGAGCGACAGTTTGCCTCCTTTACCTTGTGATACGCCTGCCTCAACTCCTTTATCTTCGCACTTCCGCATGTCCCAATCATGGCCCTTTTTGCAGAAGCCTCAAGAAATCTGCCTGTAGGTATCAAAATTCCGATGGCTCAAGTGCAGCTAGTACTGCAAAGCTTCCTCTCCCCATATACTGAGTAGATCGAGCAGCTCCACAGTGGTCCAATCGGGAGAGCGTTTGTTGCGATAAGTCACCATGGTCACCTGGGAAGATACAATGAGGCCTCTCCACGCCAAGCCAACAGGAAATGGAATTTCAAAAATTCCCAGGGCTTCTAAGGTTGAGGGGCAGATGGTTGTTTACCTGGCTGCAGGGCAATGTAGTTCAAACTGCTGACCAGAGCAGTCACAATGGGTATTGTGGGACACCTCCTAGAGCCCAATTAAAGTGATAAAATCAAGCGTAGTATCTATACTTTGTCAACAAAAATTTTGCACAAAAATCCTTATGTCTCTCATTGGGTTGGTTTTATTTTGTTGCCAAAACAGGGCACTTTTGCCACCAAAAGTCGCATCGCAGTGTGTACGTATCCACTGTTTTGTCGACAAAAGCTGCCTTTTGTCAACAAAACGCAGTAGTGTAGAAAAGGCCTCAGATTAGCTATAACTCTCCAGCTAACACTCCCTAGATGTGTGAGGGTTAGACAAAATGTTCTCATTGGTGAGATCTTGACTCTTAGTCAATTGACCTCTAAAGTCACGAAACTTAAGCTCTCTTTTTAGGGATGAGTGAGGGAACCTGATTACACTTTAGTTTGTTGGGAGAGTTGTTAGTTGCATTATCTAACAATGGATTAGCAAATGTTTCATAAGGATAATTATAAGCACACCTAGTAGGATGCACTTTACGTAAATGAAAATTCCAGGAGAGAGAAATTTCATGGCTGAAAAGTTTGTTGAATTTTTAGAGAAATAACTTTAGATGGGATAATGATTTTCTGGATTCAACAGCCATGGACAGAACCACATTTGGGATCTCCAAAATCTTAAATGGGGAATGAGGAGGCCTAAATCAAGATTTCCAATTTTTTAGGCCCAAGTGCATTAGAAGATAGGGATGAAAATGACCTGTTAAGTCACGTATCCTGGTTCATCTAATTGGCAGTGTAGTATACCTGTAATACCTCATAACTCAAGCCTGACCCCAGATGTACAGTACCTTCCCTCTTAACTTGTGTATATTTAATTTTAAACATTAACTGTAATAAAAACATTTAATCTGTTCTATCCATTGAGTGGAAAGATAGGTAAAGGAGATATAGAGAGGGTTTATGGAGCATGAATGTGTGTGAGATGATGGTAATTTGAAAGGATAACCTTGAGAGGGGAACCCCCAAAATCCTAAAGTTAGCTCTGCCCATTAGGGATACATTTAATTTTGTTGTACCTGATTTTTTTTTATATATAAAAGATTTTATTTTGCTTTGACTCACAAATACTTATTAGCTGTATTAAAAGCTTTTGATTTCAAAAAGATTTCTTATTTTCTACAGTATTAATTATTCCACATTAAATATTTATATAAGCCTTCAGTATTTCTGAGAAGGCAAAAATTATCTGGAGTCAAAAACATACTTTTCTGTTTCTCTACGTATCCCCAAAGGGATAAAGTTATTATTAAATCAATACCGCATAGACTTTTTTTTGCACTAACTATTTAAGCATCTTAGTACTGCTAAATCCATATTAGGTCTCATCAGTAGACACAAACAAACAAAACCCTCTCAGACATATAATTTACACTCCCTCCCTCCCCTTCATAAAAAAGGTTTGGATTAATTTTGGTTTTACCATATTGGTTTGTTTTGGTTGCTCACTCCTTCCCCACCCAATTTTCACCTAAACAGGAACCTTTCAGTAAAAACACTAACACTGGCTGCAATTAAACACTTACCATGGTGATGTGTAATGGATGGGGCAAACACTAGATGTTCAGCACTAGTCAGATTGGACACCATGTCTCCATTAAGGAAGGTGTCTATGACTATCCAATAGTTCTGCTTATTTGCAAATCAGTGTTTTGCTTATTCAAATACTTTTAAACTGGCTTTGTGTGTGTGAATCAAGATGCATATAATCTCTGCCGATTATTCAACATGATGGTTTGATTAAAGATTTGCATCACTTTTATATATCATATATAATAAGGTCATGATCCAAAATCAACTGAAGTCAGTGGAAATTCTTCTATTGACTTCGGTGGGCTTTGGATCAGGACTCATTTGATTTTTCAGCAGGCCAACCGCACATGTCTCTGTAAGGTAAGACACGATCTCCACCATAGAAGAATGGCATGTAATTGCCTCATTTATTTTGAAGACAAATAAAAGGTTAATTTACATTATACAGTGCCCAGTGATTTTGGACCATGTAATCTATTCCTATATGCTTCATGATTTTTTTAAAAAAAGTACATGTGGTCAAGCACACACAGAAACAGATTATATTTACAGCTTAAGCAAGTGGAGATATATCTGCAGAAGTCTAAGATGAAGATAATATAATGTACCATTTTTGCTGACACATGACATGAGCGCACGCTCCAATTAGGTGAGCACAAATCCAGTTCAGGTTATCCACCTCCTATCGGACATCAGAGCAAACATTATCATTTACAACACTTTCTACTCTTTACAGTCACAGGTTAGTCCTTCACTTACTTTTGTGAGAACTTTAAATTGATTACAGGTATACTCTTCATATGAGCTGATCAAATGCTTAGAAGCAGGAATGTGGAGGGATACAATATGTGAATCAGAAAAAAAGCTGATGGTTTTTGGAACCTTAGCAGACAGATAGATGTTATCCAGTGCTTAATTTGTAATACAAGAGGAGCTGGGGCTCAAGCAGTTTTTTTACATTTGTAACTGATGCAGCAAGCCCAGAGGGGTCAGGGCTATCAGGCCAAGCACAAAATACCAGTCAACTGTAATTTCTCAACACTTAAATTATTTCTAAAACAAAAAATAGTGCATCAATATATCTCCTAAAAAAGTCATTTTGAAGCTAACCAAAAAGTGTATACATTTTCTTATAAAGTACTCTTTTGTAAGACAGCACATAAGATAGTTGACGTTGTAGAATTCGCAGAGTATAGTGGTTGCCACTATATGGAGGGAACCATATAAAACATGAACCATTTTGCTATCATGGGTATTTGAATTTACCACAGATACTGTGGTATCTTTCACATTGAGTAGTATCTTAGGTATAGATCCAAGCAAGTGCCGATTCCCGACACCCATTAGGATTGCTGTGGGGGGAACCCAAGCCTCTATGCTCTGGATCCCTGGGGTGTTTCAAGCTCCTGGATTATGAAGAGAGTCCAGCCACTGCTCCAACCTCAGGGTCCTAGTCACTCTCTCAGGGAAGGAACAGACCATATCTCTGGCACCCCCCAGTGTTAGAACCTCCTATCCAGCCGCTTTGGACATAGTGCTGACCATTCAGACTCCCCAGGACTTGAACATACCCACCCACCCACACTCACACCCACACTAACATCTTTAGGCTCTTTACTTAAGAGATAAGCACAGGAATGTACAGATTCACTAGCTCACTCTTCCTTTGGGAGCCATTATGGGGGGGAAATCATCTGTGTTTCATCAGTCAGTGGGGCAGGCAGGATCCTCCGTCCCCTTACCTGTCTTATCCCTGCTCCAACCTCCCTCATCTTAATATACTACAAAATGGCTCTCCCTTCAATTTCCCCCCATAAGTCCCATTATGGACTCCTGTTGGGGTCACCTGCTTCTTTTGTTCTGCCTTTTGGTAATTTTTTCCCACTGCTCTTACACACACCCCTCCCTTCAGACAAGAGGAGGAATTGTCTTCTCCTAGCTACAGCAAACCCATGTTCCAAGTTTTTATCATCACTGAATGCTGATGACTCACCATTTCATCTGGCCTGGCAGAGACATGACAACCCTGCTAACTCAGGGTGGATCCACATACATACAGGCTTTCTATGATACAATTTCATAAAGTCATTCACAATACAGAAGTAGTACAGACAGAAGCCCCAGTTTGTCACACCTCACTCCACAAGCAGACCAACTGATTTCGATGGAACTGTTTCCAGAGTAAAATAATACCCAGGAGGAGTCAAAGTATCAAAATTCAGCACCGGGTAAATACTATAGTAAATCAAATATTGATTTAGGGTAATGTTTGAATCTTAGTGCGCATTTTTTAAAAGATTTATTTATTTTACAAATATAACTAAGGAGTTAGAGATACCCAGAACTACAACTAAGATAGCAAAAACAAAATATTAAATGAAATGAAATTACTATTTCATTTATTTGCAATATTATCTTTTCTAAATTGACTTCACAACTGCATCCTACACAAACAATGACATAAATAACCCAGGTAAACTATTGTTATTTCCCAGTCTATTGACTGTTAGAGTACATTACACAACATGTTCAGAAAAGTTTACTCCACTTACATATATACTTCACATTAACGCAAACAATACTGCAGTTCTGGCTAATCTTCCTCTCCCCATTCTGACTGACAGTAAATTGCTTTTAAGCAGTCCAGCTTTCAAGAATCTCCTATGGCTCAATTGATAGGAGTCTGCGTTTTGGGAGATGGACTCTGTTCTAGTAGATTTTTTTTTTTTAATTCTTTAAGCAGGAGAAGAGGCAGGAAAGGAACCGGGTCATATAAATTGTGAGTTTATGCTGGGATTTCCCAGTGGAAGTTGGTAGGGAAACATATCAGGACCCTTTTCATTCAGAAGCCTATTTGCATGGGGTTTCTGCAAGGAGGAAAACAGGAGGGAGTGAAAAGGAGTGGATGGATGGATTTCTGAATTGTGTGGGAATGGGTAATAGATTTGTGCCCTGAGATGGAGGGAGGGATGAAGGATGAAATGGGAAGGTTTTATGCTTATGAGAGGAAAGATGGAGGGAGTGGGTGTGAGGTAAAGAGGGGCAAGGCGGGCTTGCTTGGTCTAGGGAAGGACTCAGTGGAAATGACTTAGTGGTGGATGGCTGGACTTGTGTCTTCCCACCATTTCCTTTGGACAGTCACAGGTCATCACAGAAATGAGAGTAGAGGTCTAATCCTGCTCTCACTAAATTCAAGGAGAGTTTTTTCAGCTTCTTCAGTAGAAGCAAGATGAGGCCCATAACCAGTAGAAAGACCAAATGATTGCATCCAAGAGGGCTAAATTGTGCTCTGTTACACTGGTGATCAGATAGAGCAACTCCATTGATTGTAATGGCCCCTTATCTTTTAATATGTGCAAGACATGAAACATGAAATCGTGCTATCTTTTCCGAGTATGTGCATGAAGATTCCAATATTTTAATTCTGTTCCCTGCTTCAATTAGTGCATGTATTTGCTTTGGATATTTCTTTCTTAAACTCTCTTTAATTGTGATTTTTTTGCATAATGCATTGAAATCTAATTGTAACAGGATGTGACCCCTTGTCTTAGCAAAAATAATTTCTTCCCACATACTTTGATAGAACAAAGAGAACTTTCGAATCTGCCAATATTAAGTAAAATATTTTGTTCCCCATAATTACCGTAGATAAATTGCTCCACAGGCTTTTTATTCTGAATATTTTAAATTCTTACTGATGCAGATATTTCTCCTTTATTGTTATTGGTAGGAACCTATGGTAAATACTGGGTAGCTGGATTTTAAATTTTTTTTTCCAGTCACTGATTTTCAAAGCTAATTAAAATTCAGAGAGCACAGGTTGCACGGTTTCCTTTTTCCCCCTTCATTTTTGTTAAGTCTGTGTGGAATACAGTTGCAATAAATTTAATTTAACTTTAAATGATAACATTTAGATCCACCTAGAAAGACTGATTGGCTCACTGGATAAGGGATGAGTCTTTCACCTCTAAGAATCGGATTCAAATTTATTCAGAATAAACTGCAAGTGAATTTTTTATTGTCCGCACTGCGAAATGGTGGGCATGACCAACCTTCTTGTGCAGCAGACACATCAGGATATTTTGAGCTTTCTAGAGGTCAGTGGGTGACCTAGCCTAAGAGATAATTCAATATCCATTCTGAGACAAATGGACCTTCCAAATCAATGTTCAGCTGATTTATGGGACAATGTAAAGAAATTCTCATCATTTGCGTCGTGTCTGGCGTGAGGATGAATAGCTCAGTTAGCATCCTAAATCATAGATGATTGGGCTGGAAATGACCTTCTAGGTCATCTAGTCCCTCTTCTTTACTGTAATACAAGAAAGGCCCCCCTATTAAAGGTCTCATCACTCAATCCTTTGCTTAGCCATAGTGAAGCAAATGAAATTTTTGCTTGTGTGGGGACTTCAGGATTTAACCCTTATCATCCAAGTTTTATATCTAGTCTATTTTTTAATTCCTATAGTATTGATGTGCCTCAGAAACCCACTATTGTAAATTATTCCACTATTTAATAAACTCAACGTTATAAAATACTATCCTAATGTTATTAAATATTAAAAAAAACACAAGCAAACCAAACAACAAAAATTGGGGCAGGACATTTAATCCTTTTTAACACACCATAAATCATCTCCAGTCATCTTCCTCTTTCTTTTATAGTCCAGATTTTATCATTTACAGATATTTACATTATTTCCCTTAGTTCTTTTTCTTGTAATGGAGTTAAAACAGCAGGGGTGACTTGGTCCAAAAATTTCCCTTAAATATATTTAAATAATATCTTGGAAAATAATTGAAAGAATTATCCATTAACTTAGTCCCAAACTAGTTGGACTGAGTTGTCATCCCATCTGACTGTACTTGTATCCTTTCTTGTTCTCATCCATACAGGTAATTTGCACTGTAGCCATGATACTTATTTCTATGTATGTTTAGCACTAAGTATTTAAAAAGAAAGAAAGTTAGTCATTACTGTGACTTATGTATATATTTTCCAGTTATCTATATTTAGTGCTGGTACTACCCAAAATCAGCAAGAATTGTATAACTAGATCCTATTACTAAATAGTAAGTTTTCTATAACAAAGAATAAAAAGATCCCAGACGAAGAGCAAAAAAATTTGCAGGCTTACTCATTACTTCTCAGGTCCGGACATGTGCCACTTTTTTCTTTAAGATAAAAGAGTGCAATTTGTGCTGATTCAAATTCATTTAATTCCCAATTTAGTAGACAATATGGGTTGTTAATGATTAGTCAATTAACATCAAAGTGCCAAAGTAACAGGTGAACCTTTGAGAAATATAATGACCTAATTGCTTTCCTTAGCCACCTGAATAATAGGCTACAAATGGATTGTACTTTAAAAAAAAAAAAAAGTAAAACCTCTAGGGAATATAACACATTTGTACTGTTACTTGAACCTCAGATGAGAAAAATTGCCCCTGAAATAGGCTGCACAAAGGAAATGGTGGTGTTCCATGCCAAGCTTAAAGTTATTATGAAACAGATAAGTGCATTAGACTTTGTGAAATTGCCCCATATGCACTACTAT
The DNA here is from genome assembly GCA_003942145.1 of Platysternon megacephalum. NCBI lineage: Eukaryota > Metazoa > Chordata > Testudines > Platysternidae > Platysternon > Platysternon megacephalum. The sequence continues at coordinate 4,949,879 of QXTE01000117.1, forward strand.
AAACTTTTGCCTTTTGCACTTTTATACTTGTCAGACATTTTAATCCAGTGACACAGATTTTCAGACCCTTTAAATAAAAAATATAGGGTATTCACTGAATTAATGGATCTGTCACCATATAACAGTGTTTATTAAGTCTTAAAATATTTGCAGAACGCAAAGAGAAGCTCATGACCTATCATATTCGGAGAAAGATCATATGAACTAATGTACTTCTAAATCAGTTATTGCTTGCTGTATCACTGCAGTTGCAATTTTAAAAACAGTTTCTGCTGATTACAGAGTAATTGTCATTTACAAGGAAGTGAAATTATAATTTACTAGGGAACTAGATTTTTTTAATGATTTTGTCTATTGGTTCCACTTTACAGGATTCAGTGTCCAATCAGTTAGGTGAACAAAATAAAAGACAGAAGCCAATTTTTTTTTTTATGACCACGCAGACATTATACTTGTAGGGATGGACTTTCATCTGTTGTAACCTGACATAGCTCTGACTTCAATGGAGTTATGCTGATTTGAAGCAGCTGTGGATCTGGCCCTAGTTTTCTGTACTGGTTCTTACTACAGCTTACTAGGAACACTTTAACTCTTTCTGTATTTCATAGTCACTCACCACATCACGCTTCCTTTTATTGTTTCTCATGCTGGGTCTCATTTTTGGTGTTATCAGCATTGGCCTTTTAACATCTGCTATTTCCCTCCTGCTGTCTAGGTAAATGCCTCTTAAATGCTTCATTCATACCAAATATTATGCATTACAGGAAAGCTCACATGTCCCTATGATATATGTCATGCTATCGCCCCTCGAGGCACGGATGGGGACAGGTTTCTGGTCATGACACTGGATAAGATAAAAGAATTTAAGTCTGGATGAAAGGCTTGTGAACTATGGGGTTTACAGGCATCTCATACATCAGCTACTTCTGAGTTTAGGACTTCTTGCAAGCAGTAAGATTAACTCCATAAAATGGGTGGACCCCACAACTAATTTAGTGGGATAGGTTAAACCCCGCACCTCCAGTGGGATGACGTGGAAGAAGCTAGCCAGTTTGACTGGCAATCCATATGCTATATATAGGATTACCAGATAGCAACTGTGAAAAAACGGGACAGGGGTGGGGAGTAATAGGCACCTATATAAGAAAAAGTCCCCAAAAATGGGACTGTCCCTTTAAAAATGGGACGGATGGTCACCCTAGCTATATAAAACCTTAGCTTTGCAGCCTGTATCAAAAGCAATAGTAGAGTCTTTCTCCAGGAATGACAGCTGTTAAAGTTTTCCGTTGTTCCCACCCTCCCATCTGTTTCATAATACCTTCACAGATTTTGACCCCCATCCTGCAACGCTTGCTCAAATGAAAGCACTGAGATTACTCCTGTGCTTAAGACTACTCACATGAGTAAGGGTTACAGAAGGGAGTCCTCCTCTAACATGGACAACACAACACACTGATTATTGAAGCCCCCTTTTTTGAAAATGGTCTTGACAACAGTTCTATTCCCTTTTGAAGTGTATACTGCACCATCAAACTAATCTTTTCTCTGATTCCTAGCTGCTGCTGCTGTCTAGCCAACCTTATTTTAGCTGGAAGAGTGGAAAACAATCCTTGTCATCTACACTAGCAATGGAGATTATATGCACGACATTAACTTGCAGGATTTCCCAATGATTCACCTCAGTGAGGGAGGCAGACTCGGCACAGCCTATTTTTCAGCTCCTGCCTTCCTCTGTGGATCACAATGCATTGCACGCCTTTCCTAGATTAGGAAAATAGGTTGCGTTTAAAAATGTTTTAGCTAATACTTTCTTAAGCACTAATGCAGACAGGATTTAACACCTTTAATAAAAAAGGTGATCTGGTCATGGTCAACCCTAGTGTTGGTAATTTAAAAGAATGTCTGTAGCATAAGTGTTGTAAACACATGTTCATTTCAGATTCAGATCATACACGGACATTTATTTTATGTTACCCCCTCTTTAGCTTCTCTCCTTTTATTATTCAAATACAGATTCACCTGATTACATAGCTCTCCCTGTTTAAGGCAAATGTTGTTTGAAAGATAGGTTTGTCTTATGCACAGATGTTTTTATATGCAAAGGGAGGGCCCACTCCTGTAAACCTTACTGAGTGCAGTGCTTCCTACCACAAGTAAATCCTCAATGACTGCAGGATCAGGCCCTATATCATTAAAAAAATCTACCCCACCAGATATAAAAATACAAAATAACCCATATACTAGGTCAGAGTTGGCATATACATTTCATTAACATTAACTACAAACTTTGCATATTAGGAGTGCAAAAATGAATAAAAATGTCACCTCCCTTTCTTTTTCTCTCTTCCCCTTTTTAATTCATAACAAATTACAAGCAGCAGGATAATTTTTATAACATATGTAAATGATCAATTCCTGAGGTTAGTTACTGTGCTGTATATCAGGTATCAGTCCTCCATAAACTTGTAAGAACAATTTCTATGCAGTGCTTATGCAGGCAAAATGCCCACTGAAGTCAAAAGGAATGGAGGAAGAAGAGAAGAGAAAGGGATTAGTGGAGAAAATTCAAGTTTAAGGAATTACTGGTAGGGTATAATTTTTCACAGGCTAGTCATCTTCCTGGAGGACCACATGGTAATCCTTTGCCTTCTTATGATGAATGATCTTTTATTTGTACCTCTCTGTATCAGGTAAGAAATAGCCTATTTGTCACTTTAACACTGATATACAGAAGGGGAAAAAAGCACTCTTAAAGCTCAGTTTATTGAAACTCACAAATAATTTCTGTAAATGTAGTCATGTGTCCATTTTAGCATGGTAATTATGGCTGTATATGGACAGGAATAGATCTTATTTAACAACAAACAAAATCCTGGTTTTGGTAGGAAGAGGAAATGCATTAATATTAACATCTAAGTATTGTGATTCTTGATGTATTTCTCAAGCAACTGCAGCCTGCTTGTCTCTGCAGATATGATAGATATCTGTGAAGCATTTTCACAAATGCATTTTCATTTTGCAAGGCTTTATATTTCACAGCAAGCAAATAAGTCAAAGCTATTGTTCAATATCAGAGGCAGTGGTGTAATTGTTGGCGCAAAGTTAAGGTACTGACCTCTGTTACCTGCGGGGATGGTTCATGGTTTCTGTCTTTACTACATTCCTGCAATCTTCTGTCAGCCTATACTATAAATAAAAAAATACTTTCCTACTTTGAAGTTTCCAAGAAAAGATTGTAACATATGGTATTTGCCCACTATACTTTTTGCTTCCAGCAATGAACAGCAGCAATCAGAAGACCTTTAAGCTACAATATAGAACTAAACAAAACATGTTTCTTTGCTAAAATTGTCAAGTCTTCAGCTATAGAAAATTCTCAAATATATTTATCAATAGTTTTTCAGGTAAGTTAAACTTACGAAAAAAATCAGTATAACAAGCAATAGGTACCTAACAGTTTTATACATAGTCAAATCTTGACCATCCAAAACTCGATTATTCCAAAATCTTATTTATTCAAAAAAAAAAAAGAAAAAGATCACATCCCCCCAAGTGTGTGTTCAGTCAGTTACCCTGAAAATTCCTTTGACTCCCTAAACTCTTACATATTCTGAGTCCTCCACTCTAGTTGAATAATAGATGTATAATACTTGGACGAGAAGCTGGATATGAGTCGACAGTGTGCCCTTGTTGCCAAGAAGGCTAACGGCATTTTGGCAGGAGCGCTGCCAGCTTTCGGCGGAAGGTCCCACCCCCAAAATGCCGCCCCCGACAGAGGTGGCGGAAGGTCCCGCCCCCAAAATAACGCTGATGACCGGGGCAGCCGGCGCCCCCCAAATCTTAGCGCCCTAGGCGACCGCCGGCCCTGCATTTTGGGCTGTATAAGTTGGGGCATTGCCAGCAGATCGAGGGACGTGATCGTTCCCCTCTATTCGACATTGGTGAGGCCTCACCTGGAGTACTGTGTCCAGTTTTGGGCCCCACACTACAAGAAGGATGTGGAAAAATTGGAAAGAGTCCAGCGGAGGGCAACAAAAATGATTAGGGGGCTGGAGCACATGAGTTATGAGGAGAGGCTGAGGGAACTGGGATTGTTTAGTCTGCAGAAGAGAAGAATGAGGGGGGATTTGATAGCTGCTTTCAACTACCTGAAAGGGGGTTCCAAAGAGGATGGATCTAGACTGTTCTCAGTGGTACCAGATGACAGAACAAGGAGTAATGGTCTCAAGTTGCAGTGGGGGAGGTTTAGATTGGATATTAGGAAAAACTTTTTCACTAGGAGGGTGGTGAAGCACTGGAATGGGTTACCTAGGGAGGTGGTGGAATCTCCTTCCTTAGAGGTTTTTAAGGTCAGGCTTGACAAAGCCCTGGCTGTGATGATTTAGTTGGGATTAGGTCCTGCTTTGAGCAGGGGGTTGGACTAGATGACCTCCTGAGGTCCCTTCCAACCCTGATATTCTATGATTTTATGAATATATTAAAAGGACAATCAAGATGAGAGCAGTGGCGTCCAGGGAAAGTTGGGAGTTTGGTGTGAATTTAGTGTTTTAACTCCAGAGAAACAGATATAGCTTAGAGATTAGCAGTGCAGGCTTCCCTTAACTAGGTTGCCATTGTTCTTAAATTGGGTACCAGAGCAAGCACTCCAGGGCTAAGTCTATATTATCTGCCAATGGCAGTGCTACACACTGCTGTGAAAAGCAGCTGTGTCCACCCTGCAACTTGTGGCTACACATGTCTGTGAAAGGCTCTGGCAGAGGGGAGGTAGTGGGGAAAGGCTTCATCAGCTCCCAGCTGCTGGAGCCTTTCTCCATTGCCTTCTCTTCTCTCCCTCCACCAGAGCCTTTGCCCGCTGTGGGGAGTTTCTTCCTGGAGGAGAAAGTCTCCAGCATCCGAGAGGCAGCGGGATGCTACACTGCTAAAAATAGCAGCGTAGACAGGAAGGCACAGCTTGGGGGAATAGAAAGTACTTGCACCCATAACCACACCCATGAGGCATGTCCTCACATGCTTAAGCCATGGCTCACCAGCTACACTACTATTTATACCTACGCTAGGGGGGTTATGCAGGTATGTACTCTTCACACAACCAAAAGAAGGTGGTGTAGCCAATCAAGCTGCACTTATTAGGTTGCCTGGAGATAGGGCCTGCCGCAGGCCCTGCTTCCTGAAAGGTAGTTCCATAGAAATGGTTAAAATGGGGGATTAGGGGTATATATATATATCACCAGACAAATTACAGAAAAGCAGTAATAGTATGCTCCTCACCCCAGCTTACCAGGACTGCAGTTCTCTGAGTCTTCTCTCCAGAATTATTAGCCCCTACTCATCCACGCTCTTTTTTTTCAATCTTTTCCAAATTTTTAAATCCCATTTTTCCCTTTCACAATTTAAAAAAACAAAAACTTTCCCAAAAAGTTTTTATTATTATAATCATTAATAGTAATTTAAACTCTTAGGTGAGAGAAGACTAAGGCCTTCTTTACACTTGGAAGTAGCCATAATTTCAGTCTTTGGCATAGCCACACTAATGAAATCCCCTACAATAGGTAAGAAAATGCACCATTTTCACTAGTGGACCTTGCCTCTTCTTGAAATCAGAGCAAATTGTATACATGAGGATTTTGCACGTTGCCATTTTTCTCAGGTATAGCTGAGGTCTATATGAAGTTTCCACCAAAATGTTTCTCAATATGAATAGCCACATTCTGCATAGTCTGTACCAGGGATCAGCAACCTTTGGCACACGGCCCATCAGGGAAATCCACTGGCGGGCCGGGACAGTTTTTTTACCTGCAGCATCAGCAGGTTCGGCCAATCGCAGCTCCCACTGGCTGCAGTTCGCCATTCCAGGCCAATGGGGGCTGCGGGAAGCGGCATGGGGCGGGCCGAGGGATGTGCTGGCTGCCGCTTCCTGCAGCCCTCATTGGCCTGCAATGGCGAACCGTGCCCAGTGGGAGCTGCGATTGGCCGAACCTGCAAATGCTGCAGGTAAACAAACCATCCCAGCCCGCCAGTGGATTTCCTTGATGGGCCGCTTGCCAAAGGTTGCCAATCCATGGTCTGTACATTCGTGGAACTTTTCAATCATAGCTTTTCAATAATTATGGGGCATACAAAGCCATGTGACTGACACTGTTATAGCCTTTCCACATGAATGAATTTCAAAAAAAGCAGTACTACTTGAAATGGCATTAAAAGATGACATGCAGTAGGTGTGAAGGTGTTTAGTATCTGAGCACTATTTCAGATGGAGTACTTCAGTGCCTGTTAGTTGCCCAAGTTTTACTTTACAACACATCTTCATGAGTGATTTTACCATCAAATGCCTTTCATTAAAAGGGTGCACTAACTAATATGCACAATTTCTCTCCTTCCATTAAACTTTTATTCTTGTTTGCCATGTTGCTGTAGCCATGTTGGTCCCAGGATATTAGAGAGAGACAAGGTAGGGGAGGCAATTTCTTTTATTGGACCAACTTCTGTTGGTGAGAGAGACAAGCTTTCGAGCCCACACGGAGCTCTTCTTCAGGTCTGGGCCTGAAGACCTGGGCCCCAGACCTGAAGAAGAGCTCTTTGTGTAAGCTCAAAGGCTAGTCTCTCTCCAAAACAGAAGTTGGTCCAATAAAAGCTATTACCTCACCCATCTTGTCTCTGTAAATTCACTTGACATTCAGACTAGCAAATATGGAAATACATACTTCAGCCGAAGAGAGGACTAATCAGATGTTCACAGTCAAGTTTTATACAAAGCCATGTTTTGTTAGCATAATTTTGCTGTCCACATGCCAAAAACAATAAGAAAATGATGCGTTAAAGAAAAGTGTCATATCAGAACAGAGATATGATAGGTATGCAGTACCCCACATTGATTTCTGTTCAGCCACAGAGGACTAGGATAGCTATGAACCCCTGTTTACCCTGTGCATTCATACTTATGTGGCCACCAGAAAGAGTCTACAGGTCTGTCGCATCTTAGGTGCATTTAACATGTGCGATTTCAGCTTTATGCGGTCGGCAAAAACAAGAAAAAAAAACCCAAAAAAGAGAAAAATAACAATTTTAATACTGTTTCTGTAGTGCAGGCGATTCTGCCCGCCATTACACACAATATAATTTTGACTATACGCAGTTTTTGCTTTACGCGCTGACCGCGGAACGTAACCCCAGCATAAGATGAGACAGACCTGTATTTACTGTGCAAGACGTTTTTACAATCTGTATAAATTAGTGATGGGCTTGATGGATGATCTGAATACCCCTGAACTTTGGAAAAATTCAGATCCAGAGCCAAATATTATGGCTTAATGCCATGTCTAGTATTATCTCTACAATGCACAGAAAACTAAAGCAAATGTTTACATCCATCCAGTCTCCACCCAGCTAACTTTGTCAGCAAGTTAAATCAACCACTTGTAATGGTTTAAAGGGATGATAGGATATTAAATAAAACAGGGAAAAGTTTCAATTTTGTTTGGGGGGGGGGGGAATGAAGTTTTAATTAATAACTAGAATGTGACTGGGTGACCTAGGAGACTGGGACCAATATTGAGAAGTTCATGTATGCTTCCAGACCTGACTTGAATTGGTAGTGACCAGAAGTTGTTACCATCTGACAACTGTTCAATGATCTAAGTGAAATGAATTTAGTATTGGCATTCTGATTCTCCATATAACAAAACAAAAACACATCACAGTAACTGGCATACTTAGCAATCTGAACAAAGGCCAATCAACATAGGACCTAATTTAACCTCTAACTATTCAATACTCCAATTCATGGCCTATTGGTGGGAAAGACTGCACTGTCACTGCAAATACTGTACCAGAAGTAATAAAACACTTCCGTCTTCAGTGCTATCAACAGGACATTTTTATGAACATTAAATAGTTGGTTTTATACAACCTGATCTGTCTGTCCATCTATCTACCCTAGTATCTAAACATCTCATGATCTTTAATGTAATTTAGCTTCACAGAACCACTGGGTATTAGGTCAGTTCTATTATCCCTGAGTCACGGAGAGACTCAGGCCTTGGCTACACTTACGCATTATAGCGCAATAAAGCCGCCAAGAGCGCTCTACCTCACTCCCCATCCACACTGGCAAGGCACGTAGAGCGCTCTGACTCCGCGGCTGGAGCGCTCCTGGTACTCCATCTCCCCGAGAGGAATAACGCTTGTTGCGCTCTCGCTGGAGCGCCGCGGCGCCAGTGTGGACACCTAATGCGCTCTGATTGGCTCTGGAAGTGTCCCACAATGCCTGTTCTAGCCACTCTGGTCATCACTTTTGAACTCTGCGGCCCTGTCCTCAGGTGACCAAGCGTCAGACCCGCCCTTTAAATTCCCTGGGAATTTTGAAAATCCCCTTCCTGTTTGCTCAGCCAGGCGTGGAGTACTCTCAGTGCATCTTTCCAGGTGGCCATGCCTCCACGCGTGAGGCGATCCCCAGTATGGAGCAATGGCGAGGTGCTGGACCTCATCAGTGTTTGGGGGGAGGAAGCCATGATGGACAGGGGCCATGACCAGGATGCGGTGCAGTGTCGGGTTAAAGTAAAGGAGCTGTGGAATGCCTACCGCAAAGCCCGCGAGGCAAACGGCCGCTCCGGTGCTGCCCCCCGCGAACTGCAAATTCTACAAAGAGCTGGACGCGATACTTCGGGGCGATCCCACCTCCACTGCAACGACCACCATGGACACTTCCGAGCCCAGCACAGCAAGGGGGGGGGGAGGAGGAGGTGGAGGAGGAGGAAAGCGCGAGCGATGGTGCTGAGGCGGGGGGAGACACCCCGGAATCCCTAGATGCATGCAGCCAGGAGCTCTTCTCGAGCCAAGAGGAAGGCAGCCAGTCGCGGCGTCCGGTGCTTGAGGAAGGACAAACAACAGAGGAGGTTCCGGGTAAGTGGCTTTCTTTTCGAGAAGGAAGTTTTTAGGTACGGGCTCTTTGGGCGAGGAGGGGGGACCATTGCTGCATACAGGCAAACTGCATATGGTCAAGGGCGGAAGCCGCATTGTAGGAGAAGACCCTCCCTTGCTTCCCTGGTCACCCTCAGCAGCGAGATATCTTCCAGGATGAACTCCTGTGGAGAATGTTGGGACAGTGTTCAGTGCAGGTGCCCCCTTCAGCTGTTGGCTCTCCCCAAGGCACAGAAACTCAGAGGACAGTACAGCCATGAAACAATCAGTCCCCATGGACCCTGTGCTTACTCACCATTCCTGGGGCTCCCGTGGGTTATGTGCGCTTGCTTTGGGACAGGCAAAGTATGGTTTTTGTGACTGCCCTCCTTAAGTGCAGGGGAATCATTGCTCTGTCTGGTGTGTGCAATGCTGCCTCTGTTCAGTGTTGCATTTTGCCTGTATAGGTGCAACCTTGAGATCTCAGCCGTCATTCTTATCACCGGCCGACAGACTGAGAAGACTCAGGAAGAGGCCGCGTAAAAGCAAAGAAGACATGCTGCATGAAGTCATGCAGCAGTCTGTAAACGAGAATCGAAAGGCACAGAAGTGGAGGGAGAGCGAAAGGAGGCTCCGCCAGGAAAACGCAATGCACCAGTGGCAAAGCATGGAACGGTTGATTAGCATAATGGAGCGCCAAGCGGACTCTATCCAGGCGCTCGTAGCCATGCAGGCGGAACACTACCGTGCTCGCCCCCCCCTGCAGCCCTTGTCCCAAAACTCTTCCCCTTGTGCCCCCATGTCCCCTCCAACCCACTTTCCCCAACATCTGGGTTCTTACCGCCCCCAGCTGCCTCCTACACCCGTAGCTTCACCACCCACCCATGAAAACTACGACCCTTGTCCACTGCACTCAACCCTCCTCAACATGCCTTATAGCCATCCTGAAGTGCAGCACTCAGTGCACAGCATTCCAGACAGGATTCGAGAGTATGAAATCAGGACATACTCAAGCCTATGAGTGAACCGGTTCCCACCCCACCCCTTTACCCTTTTGGTATTTCTGTGTTACTTTGTTTTTTTTCAATAAATGGAGTTTTTTACTTTGAAAACATACTTTATTAGGCATAAAGCAAAATATACCTTAGCCCAGGAAAGCAACAAGCACTGCAAGTCTGTGTACCAAACACAGCCACTGCACTTAACTCCCATGCAGAGCACCAGACATTACTGGTGGCTTTCAGCCTCAAATTGCTCCCTTAAGGCATCCCTAATCCTTGCAGCCCCATGCTGGGCCCCTCTAATAGCCCTGCTCTCTGGCTGTTCAAATTCAGCCTCCAGGTGTTGAACCTCTGAGGCCCATGCCTGAGTGAAGCTTTCACCCTTCCCATCACAAGTGTTGTGGAGGGTACAGCACGCGGATATAACTGCAGGGATGCTGTCTTCGGCCAAGTCCAGCTTCCCATAAAGAGAGCGCCAGCGGCCCTTCAAACGGCCAAAAGCACACTCCACAGTCATTCGGCACTGGCTCAGCCTGTAGTTGAACCGTTCTTGGCTGCTGTCCAGGCTCCCTGTGTAGGGTTTTATGAGCATTAAAGGGTAAGTGGGGTCTCCAAGGATCACAATGGGCATTTCGACTTCCCCTACGGTGATCCTCTGGTCTGGGAAAAAAGTCCCGGCTTGCAGCTTCTTAAACAGGCCAGTGTTCCGAAAGATGCGTGTGTCATGCACCCTTCCGGGCCAGCCTGCGTTACCGTCAATGAAATGACCACGGTGATCCACAAGTGCCTGGAGAACCATGGAGAAATACCCCTTTCGGTTAATGTACTCGGAGGCTAGGTGGGCTGGTGCCAGAATAGGAATATGCATCCCATCTATCACCCCTCCGCAGTTAGGGAAACCCATTTGTTCAAAGCCAGCCACAATGTCATGTACGTTACCCGGAGTCACGGTTCTTCTGAGCAGGATGCAATTAATGGCCCTGCAAACTTGCATCAACACAATTCCAACCGTCGACTTTCCCACTCCAAACTGGTTAGTGACCGATCGGTAGCTGTCTGGAGTTGCCAGCTTCCAGATTGCAATAGCCACCCGCTTCTCCACCAGCCGGGCAGCTCTCAATCTCGTGTCCTTGCGCTGCAGGGTGAGGGCAAAGCTAAGCACACAGTCCCATGAAAATGGCGTTTCTCATCCGAAAGTTCTGCAGCCACTGCTCGTCATCCCAGACTTGCAGGATGATGTGATCCCACCACTCAGTGCTTGTTTCCCAAGCCCAAAAGCGGCATTCCACAGTGGAGAGCATGTCTGTGAATGAGACAAGCAATTTCATGTCATATGCGTTATGCGACTCGATATCATCTTCGGACTCCTCACTGTCACTTTGGATCTTAAGCAGTAACTCGACTGCCAAACGAGACGTGCTGGCGAGACTCGTCAGCATGTTCCGCAGCAGTTCGGGCTCCGTTCCCGCAGACCAAAAGGGAAGACAAAGCGCGCTCTGCACAGAAACCGTTGAAAGATGGCATCAAATGTGGACGGAAACCTGGGGATTGCTGGGATGAGAAGTGATGCATCATGGGGCGTTGGGACAGGATCCAGAATGCCCCCCTCCCGACCCATTCCCACAAGCCACAGCGCCAGAATGGGAAGAGGTGCTCTGTGGGACAGCTGCCCATTATGCACCACTCCAAATGCCACTTCAAGTGCTGCGAATGTGGCCACGCCAGTGTGCTTGCAGCTGTCATTGTGGACAGACTGGAGCGGTTTCCCTGGGGTGCTCTCCGAAGGCTGGTTTAACCCAAAGTGCTCTACATCTGTAAGTGTAGCCATGGCCTCAGCTAGAGATACAGGAAGTCTGTCACAGAGCAGGGAACTGAAGCCCGGTCTTTGAAGTTCCAGGCTAACACCTTAACCACTGAATCATCCTTCTCCTCAACCTTAGAGGGTGGAAAACATCACTACTAATACCCAGAACTTAAGGACACTCAAGTATATTTAATTCTCTCTGACATAGCCTATCAAAAAAGGGCTTGAAGTAAGCATTGGGTATGAGAATTAAAATTAAAAAAAACAGATTAATAGGTTAAATGAAGATCTTTGTAAGCTTTAAAAAGGCATTAACTAGAGCTGGATGAAGTTTTTTGGATGAAGCTTTTTTTTTTTTTTAAACCAATAAAGTACCAGTTCAGGTCAACTGAAACAAGCAAACAAAAATTCAACCCCACACCAAAACATTTTATTTCAACATTTTCTGAATGACAAGGCTCAATTCAAAGTGATTTTTCATTTTAAACATTTAAAATGGTTAAAAACCTCAAATGAAATATTTCATTTCATTTCAGATCAACATTTGATCAACATTTGATTTTTTAAGTTCACTGAGTTTTTAGTTTGTTTTTTTAAATTGTTTCAGGTTGATCCAAACTGAGTTTTTAAACATTTTTCAGTTCAACCTGCAAACTGAAAAAGTTAGTTATTTGCACAGCTCTAGCCTTATCATCAAGGAAGGAGAAACTTTTCATGGAGGTGCAAACAGGAAGAGCTATTATTTATTTCTGGTAGCAGCACTTTCCAAACACTGCTTCAAGAAACTCGCAGTTTAAAGGACAAACAAGTAGATAGTGGCTGTAGACATAGTGAAGGAACAACTGCATGGAGAATTGGCACGAAGGAAGCTATGAGAATTGCTGATTCTGAGAAGTAAATGATTTTACAACAACATCCTATGTTTTGTGGTTACTTTATCTGCTTAATGTGAATGAAAACAGATTCAAATCTTAATGTGCAGCATCTCACTAATATCAATAGGTCAATGGGATCCCGGTCCAGGAATAGGGATCTTAGGTGCCACAGTAATACAAATAATAGATCTCTGCAGGATTTTGTATTTCCACCCATGTCCCCTTCATGTTCATTTTGCCGTGCATTTTCAATTGATATACTTTAAATTATTAAATGTGATTTGAAACTCACATAAACAATAAAAACCTTTACAATCACACAGAGTATTAACAAGATATATGAGCAGACTGAAATGTTCAAAACTGCAACAGTGACTATTCCATATAACCCTGAAATGAGGGGGGAAAATAATTTTATTATGGCTTCAGCTTGTTTGTAAAATGCAAATATATTTCCAACCAACCCCAATAAGCCCCCGCTGTGTGCTTCCAACACTCTTCTGGATTAATGTCAATTATTTACTTTTATCTTGTTTCTTTCTTGCCCTTTTTCCTTTGTGCTAAAATTGTACTTGTCAAAGCACTGCTTTTAATGTCACCTCCTCCTCTGTACTGGTTTATGCTGCACTCTTTTATACATTAAGTAAAATATTTGAATAGCATTTTTATCTAGGTGTTGATATAGCCAAGGAATCATTTGCTAGTCAAGTCCTCCATCTTCTTCCTCTTCTTATTTATTATGTTACAGTAACACCTAGGAAGCCCAGTCAAGGATCATGATCCCATTGAGTAAGGCATTGTAGAGACAAGTGACAAAGATGACTGTGCACTGTCTGAACAGACTGTCTACATATCAGACAGGAAAAAAACACACACAAAAATGAGGGCAGGGGCTGGGAGAAGGAGATAACAATATATATATATAACAATAACAATATATATATTTCCTTAGTCTAGTCAAGTCCGTAGACTTTTGCAGAAAAGAGACACCACCACTTGTCACTTGCCGGTGACTTTGATTTCCTTCTGTTCCATTATGTATTATTAAAATAGTAAGAAGGAAACAAAGTTGGTGTTGAGGCTGATAGTTGTGAAGCCTAAGGGACATTGGTAATGCAGTAAGAAACAAGATCAGTGGCCAAGGAGAGTTGTCTAGGAACTTGAATTAGAAGTTTGGGCCTGATACGTAGGGTGGTGAGGAGCCAGTGGAGGGATTCAGAAAGCAGAAGAGTCAAGGAATGGACAAGCATGATAATTTTGGTAGCAGCAGTTTGGGCAGGCTGGAGAGAAGTACTGCGGTCATCAAGTTGACTGGGAGGAGGCAGTAGCCATAGTCATGGTGGGAGATGATTAAGGAATCGAGACACAATTAAGCCACCATGACAGGTAAAAAAGGGGCTGATATTAAATATACTGTGGAGAAAGAAATGGCAAGATAATCACAGCCCTATGTGAAAGCAAAAGGAGAAGGAGGAACTGAATATTACCTCCATGTTGCAAGTATGACAGAGTCTTATCAGAGCGGAAAGCTTTGTTTGGGCTACTAGGGCCTTCAGAGTAATTTCTATCCTCTGTTCCTGGCTGGCATTGGTATCGTCATGGGCTGAACAGAGTATTGGTTGGGAAGGCCACCTGGCACTGGCTGTGCATTTGTCGATATCAGGGCTGATTGGCCAGACAGAGCCTATTGGCTCCCATACATTTGAGAAGAGGGTTTATAAAATGCTTCTCCTTTCCACAATGCCATGCTGCACTTTGGAACAACTGCTCCCTTCCAAGGGATTACGGTAAGACTGAATTTGTGGGTTAAACTGTGGTCATTATGCCAGTCACTGTTTTGGGACTGGGAAGGAATTTTCTGATCACTGCCAGATTGTCCCAGTCAGGATAGGTTTTTCACCTTCCTCTCACTAACCCAGAGATTCAGTGGATCCCCAGAAGAAAGTGGGAGTAGGTGTGGGCTCCAATCTCTGGTACAGCAGGCAGCAATCCCCATTTTCCCATGCCCTAAAACCTTACTACAAGGCAATGGCAGAGGAGGTACCAGTCCCCCTGGTGGTACAGATTACTAAGGGATGGTTCACCTGCACTAGAGGAGTTATTTCTGGATTGTTTCCATATTGTATTAAATTGTGGCCTAATTACCACATTCTTGTGTGTTCGGTCTTTCTTCCCACTATGCCCATGTCAAAGAATGCAGGTGTTGTCAATAATAATAGTAGTTGTGGCATTTCTTCTAATGTGAATCACCTTATTGGGGCTTTGTGGGGAGGGAGGTTGTTTTCTTGTTATGTCACAGCACAAGGATTGAAATTATAGGGAGAACAAGAACATTCAGAATTACAATAAGAAGGATTACAGCAACAAAAGTGATAAAACCCCCTCATGCTTCAGGTCATAAGCCAGCTATTTATAGGGGGAGGAGGGAGGACACTTTTTTCTGTGGGCAGGTTATCCCGTAACTGCTTACTGAAGTGTATCTTGCACCTTCCTCTGAAGCATCTGATAAGGGCCACTTTTGGAGACAGGATACTGTACTGGCTAAATCCCTGGGTCTAATCCAGTCTGGCAATTCCCGTGTTCCTACATGTTGTATTAAGTTATGTTTAGCATTAAACAGTCAGGGTTTGAACATTTGTTTTATGTTTTTAGCTCGTTGCACGTGTTAAGGATTATTGAAGGTATACTGAGGTTTCAATGGCTTTTGGGTGGGAGTAGGGAATTGAATGATTAACAACCAATATTACTGAGGAAGCAGGCTGCCTGGAGTGGTTCATGACCATGAGTGCCGAACTCAGGGCAGACTGTTAAGAAACAGGGCACAAACCCCAAACTGGGTGTGTGTTCTATATTTAGATTTCACCAACCAAGTATCTAAAGGGTGAACTCCTGAAGCACTAGAATAGCGTTGACATGGAGTCACAGACAGTCCACTTGGGCACTCCAGTCTATCTTGCCACCCAGGCAAGCTTTCCTTTGTGATAGAAGGTTTCTTACACCAAGAATCAGAACAATATACAGGTTACTTCCCGTCTCACAGGGTCAGTCCACTTATCCCAGGTCAAGTGCAGCCTAGATTCCTCACTAAAGAGCGCTTGCAGCCAATCCTATAATACAATTAATTAAAGGTTTATTTCCTATAACTAGGAAAAAGAAATGAGAGTTATTTACAAGGTTAAAGCAGGTACACATACACACACACAATTGAGTTACAGTCTTAGGTTTCAAAAAGTAACAGAAACTGCTGTAATGTGCAAGCTCTATATCCTGGGACTGACACAGCTACAACTACACTGCAGACAAGCTCTATATGTCCTAACCTAAGCTAAACAATTGTGGATCCCTTTCTTATGCTTAGAAGTCCTGCCCTCTTCCTGAAGTCCAAGCAGCACAGGGATAATTTCTTCTTGTCAGGGATTTTTATTCCCATTCCCCAAAATTCAATCTGTGATGGCATGAGTGCTTGTGCATGTCCGCTCTTTGTGGGTGTGGGGAAGTCTGTCTTTGGGCCACTGATTTTCCACAATGGTTTGTCTGGTGTCCATAGACCTTCTTTTGCTGGGCAGGAGAGGACACCCCTTGTGGTTAACTAGTATTTCACACTTAATAATGCTTCTCTTCTGCGTGGGGGTGGGAGGTTTCCAGTTACAGAGCGAACACTTAAATATTACCTTATATCATGCGATACAGATACTATAAATGAGATTAATGCATACTGAAATGCATAAGCATTTCATAAAGTCCAAATACTAATGCACAGGTGAGCCAGACTGGTTTCTAACTATGCATTTGTCAGTGTTCGGTGAAGCCTAGGCATCAGCTGGCACCTGGTCTGCCAGTGTCACTGTATAGTTGAAGGTATATTGAGGTTTCAGAGGCTTTTGGGAGGGAGGAGGGAATTGAGTGATTAACAATAAACATTACTGAGGAAGAAAGTTTTCAAAAATGAGCTATGTCCTATAAACAAATGTATCTTGTCATATTAAGTTGCACAACATCAGACAAAAACAAATGTTAACAAAATATAGAATACATTTCTTGGTTCTAAGCTATGACAAACCAGGTGCATCTAAGTAGAATATTACTTTCACCTCTTTCTTGGCAGAGGTATGTTCAGAACTGGTAGTGCTCAGTGTTTTCTGTGGATGGGAGCCAAAAATTCACGTTAGGCCTTTGGAGACCGTTCTAAGAGACAGTGTAATCATTTTATTACATTCTCCGGTGTTTTGCCAGGTGTGCATGCTCTATAATTGGTTCAAAGAGATGTAGCCTTTGGCAAAGAAATGGCATAAAATGTGTTTGGTCTCCTGCCCCTTGAAAGCATTTCTGGATAGCCGAAGAAGACCGCTGATAGCTTTATCAAAACTCAGGAATTTCCCATCATCTAAATTTCTGAGTCTCTAGGTATGTCAGTAAAACTCTCACCTCTTTACAAAAGAAGATGAGAAGGAGGTCCAGAGAATCAAAGCTAGGTATTCATAATCTCATTGTCTTTAATGATATAGAATTGTCCACATATGAGAGAGCTAATGACACGTCTGATGAAATTATTGAGATGCATTTTATACCAAATAATTTCCCCCCTTTTCTTTATTTGTTCTTGATCTCAAAAACAAAAAACAAACTTTTGCACTTACTGCTCAGTTGAGCTGGCTGAAAAATTGCAAACACTTTATTCAGTTAGTTTAGCTCTTATACTGTGAATTATCTGTAAGCAGACCATGCTCCAAAATCCCAGCTACTGCTGAGTTGTTCAGATATCAACTCAAGAAAGGGACTGCATTTGTGCTTTTCCATTTTTCCAATTCTGGGGTAGTTGTGCACCAGGCTGGTAAGTATGCCTGTTGCTAATGGCACTGGGAGGCTGTTTCATCAGCTAGGGGTTGCCAGAATATAGGCTGATCCTAGTATTTGTATTATGGTAGTTAGAAGTATAGTTAGTAGAATATGTTTTAAAACACCTTATTTCATAGTGTAATTCTATAGGACCTCAAGTTTTGCTAAACCAGAAAATCAAACCAACGGGGTCTGTGAAACTCAGCATTCAGCCTTTTCTCTATCAGAAGCCGATAGTTCATGCATTAAAGGAAGGCAGCCAGCCCCCTAGTTTTCACATGCTGCACATGCTTCCTACCGTACTGGACAATACAGTACCCGGTGGGAAAATTCCTTTAACACCTGTGACCGTTAGGTGATGTTCTGCAGTATGAGATTTGATTACCCTTTTCTAAGTATGTATAACAACAAATGGTGGTTGTCAGAATAAGGTTCAGCTCCTTATATTACATATATTGATATAATGTTTACTGCACCCCAAATTTGCAAAAGGGCCTCCACAATTTTGGGATGTCTCAGTTTACCCAAAATTTCATTTGAAGTCAAGAGGGACTACCAATCTGAGAATCAGGCCCAGCAGTTTAAAAAAGATTACAGAGTATTAAGTGTGTTACATTGGACTGCAACCCATTTTGAACAATGGCCCTGTGTGTTTGACACAAACACATTCAAGTTTAGTAGATCCAACAGGTCAGAGGACACAGTAAAGCATCACAGCAGTTAAAGTCTTACAGCTATTAGTCTTCCAGGTTTTCAGACAAAATGCAACCCAGAGTCAGTCATCTACTGCACTGTCTCACTCAGCAAGGTTTTATGGGATAAAGTGGAAGGATTGAAAATGCTTAGTGTTTGTCTATCAAACAGTGCCACTGGCAATATTACAATTTCTTGCACTTATTAAATTGCTGAAAGAGTTTGTTCCACTGGCATTTAGAATGGAATAGGGATGGAGGTATGAAGGAGATTAACTACAGCAGCACTTATCAAAATACTGCACCATAAGGTCCATGCTGTGTATAAATGTCACATTAAAAAAGTCCCATGTGAGAACAAACCGAAGAGCAAAATATTTAACCTATTTCAGCTATGGATATCTAAATGTTATTCCTTATATTTCTTTAATAAATATGGCTACATACTAACAAGGAGGAATAATGGATCAATTTTCAACATTACAATAGAATGCCACAAAGATCTGTGTTAGGATAATTTTTTAATATAACTATATATTAATGATCTTGCAAAGGAGGTAAACAGCAAGTTGGCAAATTCTGAGCTGAGGTAGCTAGGACTAGAGAAGGCTGTTTGGAACTCCAAAGGACTTTATGAGGAGATAATGAAAAGATTCACGCTGCTTAGAAAGGAGATGGTACAGGTATGAAATTACAAATCACAGTGTATGTCAGTCAAGAACCTTTATTTATCCTTGCTCATATAATACAAGAATAAGGGGATATTCAATTAAATTAAAAGGACTACAAATAAAATATCCGAGAAGGATTTATTTGTGTCTACAAAATGTAATTGGCTTTTGGAAATCATTGTGACAAGCTATCATAGAGGTCAAGAGTTTATAAGATATAAACTCTTATGGTTCCAGGCATAAACAACCACTAACTTCCTGAGGCTAGTAAGAAGCTTCCTCTTGGGGCTGGTTATTCTACATAAGCTTACTATGGCGCTTCTTGCAACTTCTTTGGAAGCATTTGGTCCTGGCCACTGTCAGAGACTAGATGGACCACAAGTCTAAAATAGTATAGTAACTCTAAGGTTCAGATTCTGAACTCAGTTAAATCTTTGTAAACCTAGAGTCACTTCACTGAAGTCAACAACAACAACAATGAAGTCAGTGGAGTTACTCCTGATTTACTCCAGTATAAGTCAGTTCAAAAACTGGCCCTACCCTACTAAGTAGAAAGAATGAGAGGACATTTCTACATATAGATTTGAACCACCCCATATAGATTTGAATCACTCCATAAGATCAGATATCTCAGAGACAACATTCACGCAATATATAGTCAAGCAAACTTAAAACACACATATAAGAAGAAGAAGATTATAGCACTATCACTTTCTTATACTCCTGACAGTCAGATACAAAAGCTAACTAACAGCCCTGAATTGGCCAAGAAGGTATAATTCCAAAATCCATGTCACTGCATAGACCCAATGTGCCATTTTTAATATAGAGGGGGAAAAAAACACAAAATAATCAAAATCTTCATATGTTACACATGACAGTTTAGCTGCTGATAAATTGACTCTGAAGAGAGAGAATCTTTCTTAAGCAGAGTTGCACATTCAGATTGCTGTTTGGGAAACAATATCATATTCTGCTTAAAGGCTGTCTTGAGGCTCATACTTAGTAGTCAACAATAGTAGAGAATGAACATCTCACTGTGAGATTCTCACATCTCTTTCAGGACATATATAAATGAGGAGTTCTCAATCTCCCCTCTACCTCCACACACTAAGAGCCCAACATTTAACCACTCCTCACCCCAATCCTTTATGCCTCACAGCCAAGAATTGTTTGCACTTTTTCAGAAAAAAAAATCTAATTTCTAGAGGTATTTATAGAGAAATATTTCTTTTTAAAAGAATTTTGTATGGCGTGGTTCTCTTCTTACTTCCACAAGCAGGAACAACTATTGAAATCAATGATATGGGAAAACTGGGGTAAGTGAAAGAAGCAGATGATGATAATTAGCTTGGCCTTGGGGGGAGAGAGGGGAAGAAAATTCTAAAGAGACAATAGGAAGTCAATTGCAAGACAAATCTTATGTCAGCTTTACCTTTCCAGCAAATCCAGGGTTACAGAATAATAGCAATTAAATGTGATTGGGAATGCAAAACTATGGCTGAATATATACTGCAGACTTTGTTACTATCCATAGCTTAGTAAAAACTCAGCAAAGTTTTCAGTCTCTGATTTTACACAATGACTTTTGTTCACACAAATGATTGTATTTATGATAACGAGTGCACATCCATTTTGCACATGCAGAACCTAGGTACAGAGATTACACAATGTGAAGACTTACTAAAGCCTAATGTGAACCACAGTCTCACCGTGCATATTCTCCACTGAAGAACAATAACTTTGCATGCCCTTCTCCACCAAAGAAACTGCTAGATCAATGCCTAAATACATGAGTCCCATCACTTCATCTCTACTATTTCCTTTTCTGAGTTGTTAACCTTTTGAATCCACCTTCAGACAGTTAGTCATGCAAACCATTTTCCAAACAGAAACCAATAGGAAATCTAATACTGCTATATCCAGCTTTCAGAACAAGAAAACATTTTTCTTTCACTTATGTCCTAGTTTCTTTATCTTGCCATAGAGCATTCATTGCATCAGAGTATAGACATGCTACATGTCATCTACTGTTATCAAATGCTTCTGCTTTGCTTCAGGGTTTAATATTGTCTGCAATAGACATTTATGGCCTTGCATTCTATACTCCTTCACAATAAGCACTCTCTTTGAATTAATCCCAGCTCCCTCCCTGTTATTTATACTGCACACACCTCTAATGTTTATGTGGTAAGTCGAGGAAAACACCAGTACATTACTTCTGAACCTTTATGAATGGAAAGAGAACAGTGACAGTCTCCCCATATCACATATACCCACACATCTTGTGGTTTGGTATATGATAGCACATATTTATTTTGATACATACTTAAGACAATCAACTCCTGGGAGATTCATCTTTGATGTAGCTCAGTTGAGGTTAGCAGTGTTCCCATAAAAATGAATCTGGATTGCTGTACTTGAGTGAACACTCAGCAGTGCTACATTATTTGAACATTTCTCACACGTAACATTTTAAAAATATACTTTAAAATGTGACAAAAAATGAAAATGTCAGAAATGGACCAAAGAGAAATAGTTTTATGACAGTATTTGAGTAGTTTATTTTATTTTATTTGCATCATCCTAGGTGAGAATTTAGACAGACTTTTCAAGTAAGTGGAGGCAGGAGGAGAATGGATTATGTCTAGGTGTTAAAACACTAACCCACATTTTTGAGGAAGCAACTTAATTAGGACTTGATCCCGCAAAGATGTATGCATGTGCTAACTTTAAACATGTGAGTAGATCCATTGACTTCAAAGAAGCTACTCACATGCTTAAGTGCTTTGCTAAATTAAGGTCTTATTCTGTTACTTGGAGGTATCCATTTTGTTGGCTTGGGTATTCCTCCATCATGGCTAGCATGTGCAAGCTTTATTCATCCTGGTGAGTAAGTAAAATGCAGGTAACTGATCATGGAAGTCCTTGTCAACATAAGGCTTGTACAATCTAGCACAGACTGAGAATAGCATTGCAAGGTTTCAGATGAAGCTACAATTTATAAATTCAGTGTTAGTCCTGTTGTCCTGGGAAAGGACAAACTCCCTTGCAGAATCAGGCCTCAAATTTAAGGATACTCAACACTGAAGTGAAAACTAATCTGAATTTCTCTCAGTTCAACAGCTCATAAGCTTGCAATTATAATTTACTTGCATCTAAAATGAGTCGAGGTAGAGCAGGCGCCTTGCAGTAAAGTTCTTTCATGAAATTATATATAAATTGAAGAAGATAAATACAATAGAGTGGTTTAGACAGCAATGATTTTTCTGCAGGCAACATGCCAAATTTATTCAGTTTGCTTCCAATGTCTGTCTGATTTGATAAGAAATAATAGCTACTGAGGTAACCTGATAGCAAGTGGCACAGATGATAGCATCTAAGCCTTTCTTTCCTCAAAAATATATAAAAACATTTTATGAAATAATTTCTGTTAAAAATATTCAAAAGTAATATCCATAAGACAGAAAATAGATCAGGTTGAATCACTAAAGATTAAAGGACCTTTAACAGTGCATGTGTGTGGAGCAAGGGAAAGGCCTTGAATATTGACTAGGATATCCTCAGAAGAATATATATATATATATTTTTGCAGTACAGACCCATAGCACTTTAAAAAGCAGCATACTAAACTTTGGGAAAGCAATTATTGGTGTCAGTAGTACAGCACTGTAAGTGGCTTTACTTCATCATTTAGTTCCAGTAGAGTAGCTTCCAACTCCTTTCTCTGCATTTGTTTCTAGGACCCGATCCAGAACTTGTTGAAGTTAAAAGGAAGATTCAAATTTATTTTAATGGGCTTTGGATTAGGCTCTTACCCTCCATTTGATCAGACAAACTGAGAAGAAATATAACTTCACAGGGAAGCTGTTAGACCTTGTAACATGGTTCCTTTCACCCATTAAGTCATTTCCCTAGTAGCCTGGATTGAGCATGCATACATACATAAAGCAACATAATGGAAAGCTATTCTGTTTATAAAAATGTTTACAGAAAGTAAAGATCATTCTTTAAAACAATAGGTAAAGACTGTGGGTCTAGTTCTCATTTACACCAAATCCTCTTTTCATTTTGCTCTGGCAGTGTAAAGGGACCTTTAGATGCCTGTAAATGAAGTTTACTCCCACTTTAATGAGCCTTTGCACTGCCAGAGCAGTGTGAAGGGCCTTACTGGAAATGGGAATTAGGCTCTTAGCGTAAGTGGGAATCAAGGCCTTTGTCTTTGCTTTCAAAATCTAGAAAGAAATCGAATATATTAGTTTTGCAGCTTTCATCAATTCCTTCTATTTGAGAATAAAATTACTGAAAAGATGTGGGTTTAGTGCCAGAAGGTCAGAGCCAGCAAACCTTATGTAACGCCAATAGACCCCGGTCGTCGTCAAACCGGAACCTCTGGAGCTTAGTGCATGAGCCTCTATCACAGGGGTAGGCAACCTATGGCACGCGTGCCGAAGGCGGCACGTGAGCTGATTTTCAGTGGCACTCACACTGACCGGGTCCTGGCCACCGGTCCAGGGGGCTCCACATTTTAATTTAATTTTAAATTAAGCTTCTTAAACATTTTAAAAACCTTATTTACTTTACATACAACAATAGTTTAGTTCTATATTATAGACTTATAGAAAGAGACCTTCTAAAAACATTAACATGTATTACTGGCACGCGAAACCTTAAATTAGAGTGAATAAATGAAGACTCGGCACACCACTTCTGAAAGGTTGCCGACCCCTGCTCTATCACATGAGCTAAAAGTCAACTGGCGGTTAGCTAAGGCTGTAAAGTAAGACTCATTTAACTCTCTCTCTAAGTGGTCTCAGTGCCACTAGATGGGACAGCACACCACACCCAGGAGGTGTGTGGGTTACACTTACTTACATCAATAGTTTCATGGCACTCAGTGGGACTAATTCCACTTAAAATTACACTAGTATAAACCTTGAGTAACTCCTCTGACTTTCCTGGATTTACTCCAGATTCACACCACTGTTAACTGAGAGCAGAATTTGGACCAGTGGGTCAATAAGAACTTGAGGTCTTGGTCAGTGTGATTTTTAAGAACTGCAGGATCAGCCCTAAGAACCTCCAGCC
This sequence comes from Platysternon megacephalum, assembly GCA_003942145.1. Taxonomy (NCBI): domain Eukaryota; kingdom Metazoa; phylum Chordata; order Testudines; family Platysternidae; genus Platysternon; species Platysternon megacephalum. Next base: position 4,973,741 of record QXTE01000117.1, read on the forward strand.
TTCTCTTTTTGCCACTGAAGTCAGTCAGTGGGAAGTTTAACATTGTCTTCAATAAAAGCAGGATTTTCTTTGCTTTGCATATGCATCTTGCATAATTCCATTTATTTGGCAATTTACATGAAAACAAAAAGATTGGAAAATAGCTTTGTATTTGATCCATGGGAAATTGGTACTCTCCTACCAAACACAGGAACACACTTATAATGAAAATTCATAAAGAAAAAGCATATAGTTTATAATCTTCTGTGGTGTGTGTTGGTGACTGACTAGTGAACAGTCCTCTCATCCTCTCCTTGTTCCCTTACCCATCATTGTATGGCTACAATGTGCAGCAGAGGTACTGGGAACTCCTATGGATCTCTACACTATGCAGGGGTGCAGAGCCTGTACGTGAACTGACCCAAAAGCCCCATGGAACCACAGAGTTTCTGCTATGCTTGGCTCTGCTTCATAACAGTTTCCTTATACCTTTCTGCAACTGTTATGAATTACTTACACTAACCACACTATTTAAAGTACATGTGTCTCATAAAATTTGAGAATTGATCCTTCCAACTAGATGCAAACCTGGGTAGAACTTTAGTATGTAAACGGCTTGCCAGAAATTCACATATAGCATAGTTCCAATGCAATACTACTTATGAAAGTATCTGATTAACAGACTCCTAATTCAGCAGAAAGTAGTATTATAGAAGGATTTGTTAAAACCAAACCCCAAGCAAGCAGATGGGACAGTATTTTCCACTTTTTGGGTTCCAGATGCCAAAATGATAAGCCTGCTCTAGCAATCTGAGATAGTGAGACAGAAGTATAATGGCTCCATAAACATCAGCTTCACAAATGAAGCCTCAAGAGATGTAAAGTAAAAAAAGGATACCACTGCTGTAATATTGGCAAAAGAACCAATGTTATACCCACAGCCTGTAGAACCAGGAGAATTTTCTGAGAAGAGTAAATATTGGCTTTTTTTTTTTAATTCTGTGTAAAAATTGATTGAAGCCAGGTTCTTGCACACTAGGTAATACCATGACTATCTCCTCCTCCTCCACAAATTAAGTTAATTTACACAACCAATAAAATAGTTTGAAGCAATGATAGAAAGTTATTATAAAGGCTAGATACAGTAAATAACAGTTCCACCGTAATAAGCTTTGGTAGAATATTAAAAGAGCATAGCACCAATAAATTCCAATGTCAATACATGCCTCAGTAAGCATGAGCTGTGATGATTATGTAAATTTTGGCAAGAAAAGTTGTGTATGTTCCTTGACACCATAATTTCATTTCAACATCCAACAAAAAGTCTTTAGGCTCCTTCACTTGTCGCTGAAGATAGACAATACCCATATAGGAGTTAAGCTTTCTAGTGCTGAAGTAGTTTTCTTCATTTCCTTTCCAAAAATAAATCTAAAAAAATAACATTGATTATACAGGACATTTCTAGTTTTCATTTTCAGCTTGGAGTTGAGGTGGCAGACTAGGTAGGGCTGATGAATATTAAATAGCTTGAGACTGACTTTACAGAACAATTTTGCCAACTCTGTATCATGTTGGAGTACATAAATAGTAGAAACTAAGCAATCCATTTTAAATTAAATGGAAATAGGTGCCACAGATTGAGAAGAACCAATTAACTTCTGTTATTTACTTAAAAGGAATCCTACCCTTCCCCCACAGCTAGTTTCTTCTTTTATTTTTGTTTCACTGATGTCACAATTTCTGGTTTGATTTAATGAATTTCAGATGGAAAACTTTTCTGATGGAAAATTTTCAACCAGCTAGTTCAATATGTAGTACTTCTGGCAGGTGTTGCCAGCAGCAGCAAGTGTTCATCTTAAAACTAACAACCACAACTGGCCTGATCTCATGCCCAAAAATTTTGGGATCTCTAAATACCTTCCCTGGGTGCCCTTAATAGGCAATACTTCTGCACCTGAAAACATGGAGTCTGTATGAAACAAGGAAAAGGGAATGCAGCAACAACTTGGGAAAACACAGCAATAATAGATCTGTACGAATCAGAAGTAAAACACTCCCAACATGATAACATTGGCAGTAGTCCATTAACTTGGTTTCCGACCTCCCAGTGAGAATATCCAACAGGCAAATGTCACTTCCCCATCTTGTAAATTCCACTCATGGTTTGATGTCAAATGGTAGCATAGCCCCAGAATCCTGAAGTGCACCCAGGTAGGCCTGTGTCCAATCCTTTGGGAGATGTTGTCTGGTCCTGTTCTGAAGCTCACCTAGCCCCAAGCTATAGTGATTTCAGCATTTTTTAGTGGCTCAGTAGCAGGGGCCTCACTGGAGGTCACTCAGTTCTGCTGCTGAACTCTAGAACCCAGTCTGTGTTGCATCCATTGAAGGCCACTGCATTGCCTCCCATCAAAGAGTCCTCCCACTGGTGCAGGAATGAGTAGCATATTGAACCTTTGAGCACAGAACTTGCCACTAGGCAGGGATACACACTTTTCCATAAAGTGGGAGCCCTTTTCCATTTTCTGCTTTCTCAGTTCAGTTCCACTGCCCAGCCAGTTCTGAGTTTGTGTACAGTTATCGTGTATCCCAAAGTGTAGTTGGAGGAATTCTGTCCCTCCCCCCCCCGCCGTGTGCTGCTCCTGCCCTCTGCCTTGAAGCTGCTCCCGGGAGCCTCCTGCTTCCTGTGCCGGGGGGGGGGGGGGGGGGGGGGGGGGGGGGGGGGGGGNGGTGTCTCCCTCCCCCCGCTCCTGTACCCCATCTCCATAGAGAAAGGCGGGGAAAGGAGTCAGGAGGGAGGGAGCTTGCTGGCAGCAGCTGCTGTCTTAACTTGCTGATCTACTTAAAAAGGCAATGTACTTAGAATGAGGTCAGCGTACTTAAAGGGGCAATATGCGTCTCTCTCTCTTCATACACACCATGCGGTGTGTGTCTCTGTCTCTCCCTCTGTCTTTCTCTCACACACACACAGTGTGTCTCTGTCTCTTTCTACCATGCTGTGTCTCCTCTCTCCATTCGTGCTGCCTTGTAGAGTGTGAGGCTACATTAACAACGTGTTAACCCTTGAGGGCTCAACCGAGTGCTAGTTCATCATTTAGCACTAAGGCATTCCTTGGGAAATATCGCACCCTCTGACTTCACCACCTCAACCAAGCTTCACAATCATCGTTGCTGTGTACAGTATTCAATTGTTTGTTTAAAATCCATACTGTGTATATGTGTGTGTGTATCTATCTATATCTATATATAGTCTTTTGTCTGGCAAAAACATTTCCCTGGAACCCAACCCCACCTCCCATTTACATTAATTCTTATGGGGAAATTGGATTCGCTTCACATCGTTTTGCTTAAAGTAGCATTTTTCAGGAACATAACTACAACGTTAAGCGGAGAGTTATTGTACTTGCAAAGTGAATATCAATACAATTATTGATTTTTCATAATGTTAACTATGAATATTCCATGAAGAAATAGAGAATCTCTGTGATGCTGGCAGATCAGTGCCAGATGATGCCAAGGCACCAGGCCTCACTGAACACTGACGAATGCATAGCTGGAAACCAGTCTGGCTCGCCTGTATGTTAGTATTGTTAAGATAGATATTAGAGTTGTAAGAATGTGTTTGATGTTTAGACCGCATGAATAGCTTGTAGCATGCTGTATGTATTAGGTCATGTCTACACTATCGAGTTTACAGCAGCACCATTGTGCTGCTGTAAGATCGCTTGTGTAGCTGCTCTATGCAGATGGCAGAGAGCTCTCCCGTCAACATAATTAAACCACCTCCAACAAGTGGCGGTAGCTATGTCAGCAGGAGACGCTCTCCTGCCGACATAGCGCTCTCCACATCAGCGCTTCTGTCAGTGCGACTTATGTCGATCAGAGAGGTGTTTTTTCACACCCCTGAGCGACATAAGTTATACTGACAAAAGTGCTAATGTACTCATAGCCTTGGTCTCACTTGCCCCACATTACAAAACAATAGCAAATGTTTGCTTTGTAAACCTCTGTAATTCAAAAAGGAATAGAGAAGGCTTCTCTAATGCAAATGATGGCTTCCTACAGAAGATGTTAGGGCCTTCCCAATGAGTAGGCCTTTGAAACCAAATGAGCCAATGTGAGACATCAAAAGAACAAAGGCTTTGTTAAATGCACTCCTCACCCCCTCCAGGCAGAGGAGACCTGTCCATGAACTCATCCCATTAGCTTGGGCTCTGGAGAGAAGGGGATAAAAGTCTCTGACAAAGATAAACTTATCAAACGTTTTGATCAAACTAGTTCTTTTTGCTGCTTGGACTCTATAGGGGCAAGAATCACTAAGCATAAGCAAAAGACCCCCAGCTGTTTCGTCTGTGCTAGCCCTAAAGGACATATGGAGTTTGCTTAATATAGACGTTCCTATTCTCTTTTTGAACCTAAGACTAACTCCTTTTGGTGTACTTGTGGCACCTTAGAGACTAACAAATTTGTTAGTCTCTAAGGTGCCACAAGTATTCCTGTTCCTTTTGCGGATACAGACTAACACGGCTGCTATTCTGAATCCTTTTGGTGCAGGGGTCGGCAACCTCTGGCACGCGGCTCGCCAGGGTAAGCACCCTGGCGGGCCGGGCCAGTTTGTTTACCTGCCGCGTCGGCCGGGCCGGCGCTCCCATTAGGCGACCTAGGCGGTCGCCTAGGGCGCTGCTATTTTGGGGGCGCCTGCGCCCCCGCCGCCCGTAGAAATTTGGGGGCGGGGCCTTCCGCCGCCGCTGTTGGGGGCGGGATTTCGGGGGCGGGACCTGCCGCCGCCTAGGGCGCCGGCAAAGCTGGCGCCGCTACTGCGCGTCGGCAGGTTCGGCCGATCGCGGCTCCCACTGGCCGCGGTTCGCCGCTCTGGGCCAACGGGGGCGATGGGAAGCCGCGGCCAGCACATCCCTCGCCCGCGCCGCTTCCCGCTGCCCCCATTGGCCTGGGACGACGAACCGCGGCCAGTAGGAGCCGCGATCGGCCGAACCTGCCGATGCGGCAGGTAAACAAACTGGCCCGGCCCGCCAGGGTGCTTACCCTGGTGAGCCGCGTGCCAGAGGTTGCCGACCCCTGTTTTGGTGTGTATGTTACGTGCTTTAACCTTGTAAATAACTCATTCCTTTTCCCAGTTAATAAACCTTTTGTTTATTATAGGATTGGCTACAAGAGTTGTCTTTGGTGAGAGATCTAGGGTGCACTTGACCTGGGTTAAGGGACTGGTTCTTTGGGACTGGGGGGAACCTGAATATTGTTGTGTTTTTTGGCTTGCCTGGGGTGGTAAGATAGACCAGAGTGTCCAAGGGGATGGTCTGTGACTCCGTGTTAAGGCTGTTGCCGTGCTTGTGGAGTTCACACTTGTTACTTGGTTGGTGAAATCTAATTATAGAACACACAACCAATTTGGAGTTTGTGCCCTATTTCCTGGCAGTCTGCCCTGAGCCACGCACTCAGGTTCCTGAGCCACACCAGACCGGGTGACAATCTGAAATGGGGTTTTGATTTATAGTGCTCTTGAAGAATTTTCCTTTTATTGATGTCACTGAGGTTTTTTATGCAAATTAAGAAGAAAAAACTAGGTGATATTTTTGGAAGAGGTGTGTGAATCATCAGAAAGGAGACTTTGTATGGCACTGATGTACTAACTATTAAACCACACTTTGAACAGCCTCTGAGTGGAAGGGTGTAGAGCACATAAGGTTCAACCTTGAATCTACAGCAATATATGTTAGTATATAGGTCTGTTTGTTAGCCTGGGATAGAATGTTGGGTTTGACTTTTTGATACTCTTATACTAATATGTGTAAACAAAGGACAAAGACACTGTGATGTTGCTTCTGCCTAATCAGATAGATTTGTTAATACAATAGGAATAGATAAGAGCAATTAAAGTGTTACTCAGAGCACACTTTAAGGCAAAATCAAGCAACCAGTTGGGAGGGGCAAAGGGGTTGGGGGGGGGAGGGGGGAAGGTATAAAATACTAAAAGACCAAAGAAATGCCCATCCCTGACCAGAGCACAACCTCACTCCTTACCCTGGCCATGGGGTACAAAAGAGGTGGGATGAAGACCCCAGACCCAAAATGGAACATGACCCTAAACTGTAAGGGGTGGGACTGTGGGCATGCATTTCAGGTATAATTATGCCTGCTGAGGAGGGGGGAATGAGACACTGGGAAACAAGGCTCTGCGGCATCAGAGTTATGGAATACATGTTTGCTGGAAACTAACCTAAATAAACATTACATTGTCTACACTTCGGACTTCTGGTCTTCTGCTTTCTGTCTGTGTGACAAGAACCAGGGGAGAGGGTAAAGGGAAAGCCCTCTAACAGTATATTATTCTTTGTCATTAATAGGAAGTCTGTTAACATGTTAATAATTTCAGTTTGATATCCTGCAATGAATTCCATGCAGGCAGACTCATACAACTACACAGAGCCTGACTGAAGTCAATGGGATAGTTAGTTAAGCACATTAAGTGCTTTGCTGGATCCAAACTCCTATTCCAAAAAGTCCTGATCTGAAGCCCACTAAAGTCAATGAGGGTTGGTTTGTTTTTAGGTGATTATTGTTTTTACTTTAGTGGGCATTGGATCAGACTCAGATTGCCCACCAAAACAAATTATGCACACTCTTTGCCACTTGATGTTATTTTTAGTTTTGGTTTCATATACTTTAGTAGAGAACAGGGCAGTTAATGCACAATTTTCTGAGATTAACATTATTTCTAGTTATTTGTAATATTCTAAGAATTATGAAGAGTTATATAATGACCTTAAATGGTTTGAATGATCGGTAAAGAAAATGTTTCTGTATCTTAGCTGAGTATTAACATATCATCTGCATTGTACATTCTTCATTAGAACTTTATGCAATTCATGCAACATGCAGTGTATAATCTAAAAAGAAAAACAGTGAGGAGATGAATAGACAGAAAATAAGGCTATAGGATGTTTGAAGTGTATCTTGATTAAGCTCAACTAGAAACTTTGTATGTGAAATTAGCTTCACGTGAGAAATGCCAGTTTTCCCTTCTTGTTAACATCAAAATGATTTTCCACTCAGTTAAGTCTATTATAATTTACTTCTGAGACATGAACTACTTCCTTAAACGCACTGGAAATTAAGCTTTTATTTTATGACAGTGAAGCTTAAACTGAAACACTCTTTTCCCTACTTGACATTTACAAATAGCAGAAGTCATACAGTGATAAAATAGTAATGAAATTATAAATAGGTTGCTCTTCATTTAAATTACAAAGATGTACTTTTCTCAGAGTTCACGCTTTGGTATATGATGACCCACTAGAAAAATATCTCCTTTCTGACAGATTAGACTAGAAGTTCATGGGGCAATACACTGTTTACCATTAGCAGCCTATATAATTTTATTTAAAGTAATAGATTTAACTTCCATATCATATTATATGCAGGGATCTCAATGTGCTTTACTAACAATTAATTCATCCTCTGGGCACCCCTGAGAGGTTAAGTCACTTGACCAAGGTTAGTCAGAAAATCAGTAGCACAGCCAGGAATAGGAACACAGGGTTAGATCCTTAGCGGATGTAAATGGATGCAGCTCCATTGACTTCAGTTATGCCCACTTACACCACAATCTTATTCAGACAGAACTTACTGACATTAACATTATTTTGCACAACAGAGCATGGGATGAATTCTTATTTTACCTGAATAAGGACTTGGTAAGGTAAGGACTGCAGAATGTGACCCTGGGCTGTACAAAAGTTATCCTACAGCATAAAATGACAAATGATAAATTGTCATAGTTTGTTCTCATTTAAACAGCATGACAAAAAATGATCAAACTTCCATGCCTGAAGTTTCAGTTACTTCAATGGGAGCTGGAAAAAAAAACCCAGGCAATTTATTTAGATGCCTAAATATTGATTTAGGTGCCTAAATTTAGCCACCAAATTAAAAAAAAAATGACCTATTTAGCTACAGCTACAATGGCATATATAAATTACTTTTAAAAATTTGTCTCATGGAAGTTAGAAGCACTATAAATATAAATGGCTTGCATTAGCTTTTCACCCCCCCCCCCCGCCCCAGGGCTTTTTCTTTCGTTGATTGGAAACCCATTTTTGAAAACCATTGTTTTCAGGAGACAGCCTCCTCTTTTGGTCCTTTGACATGGTGAACTTGGTGACTTAATTATAATTATGTATGTCATTTAAACTCTTCAACTATTAGAGCTACCAAAAAAGGATATTGCCTTCCAAAAATAGAAGAGTTGCTGATTATTAGGGGTGAGTGAAATATGCACAACAAAATGAAAGCTCACAACATTTGAGGGTTTGAACATATTCTTTGTTTCAGTTTATTTTATATAGTTTCACAGAACATTCTGTGAAATTTTGCAATTTTGCCTTGAAACATCAAATTTTGATTAAAACTAGATAAGATGGTTGAGGCTCTGGAGTGGAGCTCAGGACATCTGGATTGAGTTCCAAGCAGTACCACAGACTTCCTGTATGAACCTGGGCAACTAATTTAAACTCTGTGGCCCAGTTTGGCAAAGCAGTTAGGCATATGCTTAAGTCTCATTGGCACATGCTTAAATGCTGCCTCGATTACAGATGGTTTGCTTAATCAGGCCCTCTGTGCTTCAGTTCCCTATCTGTAAGATGTGAACACCACCACCACTTCCTTTCTCCCACCCTTTGTCTGTCTTGTCTATTAAGTTTGTGAGCTCATCAGGGTAAAGAGCATCTCTGACTCTGTACAGTGCAAAGCACCATGGACCCTCACCTCAGCTGGGGCCTCTAGGCTCTACAATATTGCAAAGAATGAGTGTATGGTTTGTTTTTGTTTTAAAAGGAAGCCTCTCTTAATTTTGGAATGAACCTGCAAACATTTTTTCCTATGAAATTTCCCCAAAAGCATTATTTTCACACTCATTACTATCCTCCACTATACTCCCATTCCTACAAGCACATTTCCCGCTGCCCTCCACCTCTTGCTCCTGTAGGCCAGTTCATGGACTAACTTGGCCATTGGGTCTGCCAAGGCCTGACCAGTTGGTTTAGATTATACACTAACACACATTCCTCATAAAGAGAGACACTGAGTTGTCCCAGGTCAGAAAAAAATGCATGTGTTGTTCCCAGGACACTGCATGGAAAAAACAGCCTTCTTTAAATCTTTTAACCAATTCAGTAGGTATTCCCAATTTCCCCCCCTAAATCTGGTGTTTTAGCATAAATTAAAAGTATGCCTCTTGATTTAATCAACTGTTTCTGAAGGAATTAAATGGGTTCTGAATTTTTATGATTAATTTTTACAAGCTTCCCTCACTAACACACTCTTACTAGTATGTCCCTGGTGTTCAGTAATTCGGTCTGTCATCTATTAAATTATTGCCATACATTTGCTTTTCAAAATTACTCCTCAATAAAATGTCTATTACGAGGTTACACACTTTGATAAGGGCTTGAGATTGTATTGGCAGAGCTTTCAACTGTACTGCAGAAGGCTCCGGCACATTCCTCTTCATGGGGGAAAAGTACAGAGTTAATTTTCTTCATCTTTGCAAACATCACTGTTCTCACATTTCCTCCCACCTTCTCCCACACATTCCTCTAGGCTTCCTTCTTGCTTAGTCCCTACAGTAGTGTGTGAAACTGGAAAAGAGCAGCATTAAAGGCAGCAAGAGCCAATTATGAACGCATCACAAACTCAAGGTCATAGGAAAATATAAACCATGACAATGGAAGTTTGAGTTCTAACTATCTGAATGGAAGAGGGAAACATATGAAGAGGTAAAGGGGACTTTCTATTCAGCAACAAATACACATTTGGACAGACTGTTGGTTACGCTGGAAAGACAGCCAGTGTGCACCTATGTATATGTTGCCCGGTTGAATCCTGTTCCCTGACTGAAAGCACCAAAGGCAGACAGCAAAGTCAAAGCAGAAATGCAGGAATTGAAATGCCATTTCTATTTCATTGAGCCATGGGTGGGTCTAGTTTGTGTGATGCTTCTGTGCTGGATTTTTCATTATTTGTACTTTAAAACACTTAATCTCTATAACTTCATACATTGAACATGTACAAAAGAGAAGGGCTTGGTAAAATATTTTTATTTCATAATTGATGGATAGGGCTCCATGTTTGTCACGGAGGTGGCATAAGTCATGGATTCCGTGACTTTCCGCAACCTTCGTGACTTCTGCGGCAGCCAGTCTGGTTGACCCCAGGGCTGCCCACGCAGCTGGTCCCAGGGACAGCCACACTGGCTGCCCCTCGAGCGGCCCCGCAGCCACCCATGTGCTCAGGTGGCCACGGGCAGCTGGCCCCAAAGACCACCCAAGCAGCGGCCGGTGCAGCTGGCCCCAAAGACCACCCAAGTAGTGGCCGGTGCAGCTGGCCCTAGGGACGGCCGGTGCAGCTGGCCCCGGGGACTGCCTAAGCAGTGGTCCCCCAGGGTTCCCCCCTCAAGCAGCGCCGCCCCCCAGGGTGCGCCCCCCTAAGATTTAGTCAGGGGAATTTATCTCAGCATCTATCATCACTAAACAGTTATTGTCTGGCCCCCCGTAATTTCCTGAAACTGCGAAAATTTAAATCGATAAAAATAAAAAATGCTTAGAAATAAGAAATGGACAGGTCACGGACAATAAATAAAAATACACGGCCTGTGACCTGTCCATGACTTATACTAAAAATACCCATGACTAAACTGTAGCCTTATTGATGGATAATATTGATGTTTATTTCTAAGCATTTTTTATTTTTATCAATTTAAATTTTCGCAGTTTCAGGAAATTACAGGGAGCCAGAGAATAACTGTTTAGTGATGATAGATGCTGAGATTCAAAAAGTTAAAGCTTTATAAATGTTACAAACTGTCAACACCATATGTTGAAATACACAAAGTAAATATCTTTAAATCAACTCAATAAGTTATTAAGCAGTATTTTTCATACTTTGACTATCTGTACATTTCTATTATTGATGGAAATATTTTGTGTCATTGTGTGTATATATGGTGAAATCAACCTTTACCCATAAAAATCTAATCCCTCCAAGCCTACATAGAATACGCAGAGAGCATTTTGCTATTTCTTGACCTTATAACCAATTCTTGTTTGGGTTAGAGAAGAGAGTAGAAAAAAGAAACTTCAACAAATGCACCAATGGGCATTTCATGTCAATAAATTTCAACCTCTCCTATAAAATGTACAACCAACAGATCCAGTTTTGCTCTGCTGAATGGCTACATCACCAAGCCTTTGGTGAGTTACTTGGATACAGAAAGAACCCAAAGATCCCTCAGTGTAGTAGTGGCCATAAGCAGCTTTGCAGCCACCCATCTCTACTCCCTGTCTTGGAAAATATATATGGCATTGCGGGCATACAGGGAGCATAGCTGACTTATGGCAAGGGAAGATAAAGCTTCCTGCTGTCTCTGCATGTGTTGATGATGTGGGAGGTCCTCTCAGCTGAGTGACAGGAAGGGGGACAGTGAAGAAACTGAGGGTGCCCTTCCAAGTACCAGAATCAGCTGATGGGTCAGCAGTTGGGTGAGAACCAGTGAGGCCAACAATGTCTCCATACTAAGACAATTGGAGATGACAGGGTTGGCAAAGTTCCCACAAAGCCTGCTCCCCCATTACCCACATCCCTATGAAACTGAATGGGACCTGACTACAGATAGACTGACCAAACTCTCCATCAGGGCCGTCCTTAGGCATACGCAGCTGCATAGGACAACTGAAAATTTGGGGCAGCCCTGGGTCTTAGTGTCCCCACTCCAGCCGCTTCATATCCCTGTTCTGACCTTTCCTGCAGGCTCTCACCACAGCTGGCTCCTGCAGCCTGGTGAGTCTTCCTCTGGAGGGGATCTAGTACTTAAAAGTGAAAAAGCCTTCCAGCCTGCCAGACCTATGACAACACTGAAACTGTTAAAGAGCCATTCGAGTGGTAATGAAGCCATTTAACAGGCATTTGCCAACTCCCAGGTATATACTGTCAGTTTCTGAATTTACTGACAAAAACAGTTATGCATTACTGTAATATTTACTCAGAACATGTTAGTCTACAGGACCGTAGTTTAAAATTTGTTTTAAAAATATTTCATTAGAGTGTTGCTGAAGATTATAAAAATCAGGAGTACTTGTGGCACCTTAGAGACTAACAAATTTATTTGAGCATAAGCTTTCGTGAGCTACAGCCCACTTCATCAGATGCATAGAATGGAACACACAGAAAGAAGATATTTATACATACAGAGAACATGAAAAGGTGGAAGTAGCCATACCCACTGTAAGAGGCCAATCAATTGAGATGAGCTATCATCAGCAGGAGAAAAAAAACAAAAACCTTTGAAGTGATAATCGAGATGACCCATAGAAGGTGTGAGGATACTTAACATGGGGAAATAGATTCAATTAGTGTAATGACCCAACCATTCCCAGTCTCTGTTCAAACCTAAGTTAATTGAATCTAATTTGCATATTAATTCAAGTTCAGCAGTCTCTCTTTGGAGTCTGTTTTTGAAGTTTTTTTGTTGCAAAATTGCAACCTTCAAGTCTGTCACTGAGTGGTTAGAGAGGTTGAAGGGTTCTCCCACTGGTTTTTGAATGTTATGATTCCTGATGTCAGATTTGTGTCCATTTATTCTTTTGCGTACAAACTGCCCGGTTTGGCCAATGTATATGGCAAAGGGGCATTGCTGGCACATGATGGCATATATCACATTGGTAGATGTGCAGGTGAACGAGCCCCTGATGGCATGGCTGATGTGATTAGGTCCTATGATGGTGTCACTTGAATAGATATGTGGACAGAGTTGGCATCGGACTTGGTTGCAAGGATAGGTTCCTGGGTTAGTGTTTATGTTGTATGGTGTGTGGTTGCTGGTGAGTATTTGCTTCCGGTTGGGGGGCTGTCTGTAAGCGAGGACTGGTCTGTCTCCCAAGATCTGTGAATCTCTAAAAAATCCTTGCATAGATTTTTAAATGCACAATCTGAGTATTCATCTTTAGCCTTCAATGCTTGGATCTTCAGGCATATAGTTTTTTAAATAAATCCTTCAAAAGACCACCCTTATCTAACATACACATGCGAGCCTGGGCTTCAGTTGGGCATAGGGGCACCAGTTCAATAATACTGCATAGGGCCCCATAAATCCTAAGGTCGGCCCTGCTCTCGGTCTATTGTGGATGCCTGGAGGTCCTGAGGATTTCCAGATTGGCATAGAGCTCCCCCTACATAGAAGTTAGTGACTTTTGCACCCATCAGCATTTGGGTCATTGAGAGCAATGAGAAATAAGGAAAATGCCTTAATAAAGCTATAACATTGCATCATTACCTAATACTGCACAACTACTGGGGGGAAATGTGAATATTTTGACAATACTAGGTTTCTTATTCAATTTGACCCTATTTCATTTGGTTAGCAGTCATGAAGCTTTGAAACTAATCTGCAGGATTTGGTCAATGAATGTGTATTTGAACCCCTAGTGACCTGGGTGACCAATTTCTATACCGTGATACTGAATTACATTATGAATACATTAGATATTTCAGATAATCCACACACTGCCATTAGTTCACTTGAGAGGGGAACCAAATATTTTGAATACCAGTGTAGAGGACCAGAGGTCTTTTTTTTTTCTTTGCAGTAGAATGGAAACCATGCTGCCTCAGAATCTTAATAGTACGCCAACCCAGAATTCATTGTAATAGTAACCAATTAAAAAGCAAATATAGCTTCACCCAGGACACACTTTTTAGATAAAATATTTGAAAAACACCTATCAGAAAGTGCTGCTCCTTTTTACACATCTTATGTGGTAGCAAAAGATATAAAACATGCATTTGTTTCTGTAAAGAGGTATTGTATTTTCAGGGAGACAACTGTAGGATTGATCTAAAAATCATCAAAGGAGGACACACCAGTCCAGTAGCATCAGCAGTCATTGAAATGGGTAATTTAGACAATTAGCACATTGCCTGCTCTTGAAAAGGAGTTAACAGCATCCACTGAAATGCAAAAGATAAGTGGGCATGATTTTGAGCAGCAAGTGAGTCCCTTTTGGCTAGTGAAAGCCAGGCACTCTCTAAAAAAGGAAATTTTGATTGGCATTAAACCATTGGACAAGGGAAGTTAAAAAGGGGTTTGATTCTCAGTGACAGCCCACGCAGACACACAAGAGATTTAATCTGATTGGGGGAACAACTGGTTGATGTAGTAACCCACTCTCACTGCTGCTGGCTGAAAAGGGGGAGGGAAGAATTTAAAATGGAAACAAAGTTAAGAGAATGCTGGAATATGCCAGAAGCTCAGGAGTGGGGCGGGAGGGGGGAAAGATGACTTGGAAATAAAAGGTGATGTTACATCCGAGACCTGGCTTGGGAAGAACTAAATGACACAGGGTTAAATTTTGCTTACCCTTGTGGACAAGAAGAAAAATGTTTACAGTAAAGCCCTGGGAGTGAAGTTTCCTGGATTAAAGACTGGACTCTGCTACTCCCTGAGTAGCCTTCAACAAAAGCATTTAATCTCTGTGCCTCAATTTCCCCATCTGCAAAATGGTGACAACACTTCTCTATCCCACAGGCATGTTGCAAGGATAAGTTCTTCATTGCTATTTAGGGTGATGGGGGCCAATGGGTATGTAGATAGGTAGAAGTGGAGGAGAAGATGACTTTGTGCCCTGTGCAGGGACCAGGCCTTATCTTGGTCTTCACACCCCCTATGCTTGCAAGAGACCAGGTCTCTAGCACCAACAACATTACTGGAAACCCCAAATGGTAAGGCTGAGGAGAGAAGCCTGAACCCCATTGTGTCCTGGCTAGTGGAGCCCACATTGCACTGTGTGAAAAAGCAGCAGCTATCTCCTTTTCCAAGCCTTGTGCTACCCATGCAAAGACCTTCCCCTCTCTCCTATAGTGGCTTAAAGCTATAACCTAGATGACAGAGTCCTACATCAAGAAGAAGTACTAGCACAAGATTTTCTCACAGCTATTCCCTGAAACTGTCAAAGTGTTGGGCTACTGTGCACCTCTGCATTTGTAATCTGAATTTCAGAATGGAAATGTTTAAATTTGCAAATGTGAAGTGCCTATTGTATGTAAATTATACCATACAGTATCCTCTATATACAATTTTTTTTTTTTTGTAAACAAGGAAATACAGTAACCTCAGATCTTCCATAGTTACTTGGAAGCTGTGACATCCACTTGGAATCAAGGACAATATGATCACTGTTTTCTGGTTCTTTTCTAACATTTTTCATCTATATTAAATTGTCTGCATGCAGGTTAGGACAAAAACACCCTTTTATTATAGAAAAGGAAAGAAAATCATCTTCAGTATTAATGGTGGGAATAATTGTTTCCCTTCTATAAATAAAGACCTACCACTGTTTACTGACCTGAAATGTTTTGAGACCTTGGCAGTCTTGGGAGAACACATTGATTGTTGTAAGTTCTTCCATGTGGGAAGCCCTTATGAACCACAGAGATGTTATTGCATAGTTTTCTCTCGCTGAAGATTTGCTGACATGTGGTACTGAATAGGTTCACACAACATGAAGTACTTTTATGCTTTGCTTTAAAAATCATGTAGGTTATTTTTTTCAAATGATTTTCAGCTCTGGTGGTAGAACAGTTGTGTAGCACTGAATATTTGTAGTACATATTTGGTACAACTAGGAAGAAGGGATAGATTATGTCCTTTTCCCCATGGTCATATATGACTCCAGACGCAGCAGAAAGAGTGTAGATATGATACAGAAGAGGTGCATAACTTTGGGAGGCAGATTATTAAATTTTGCTATATTTGAATAATCAGAATTCTGAAATTGTTGCTGATTTAAAATCTGAACATGTTGCTTGAGCATGTTAATTCACCTAGGTAACAGAAAAACTGTTTTACAAGATTGGAAGCACCAACCTAATACATTTTATAATTTGGTTTCCATTTAAATGATGGAGGATGTAGTGAAAATATAGGTCAGTTTGTAATTACTCTTTTAGTGATTAGAAGTACAAATAATAAGTGTCATGAACTTCATGAGATACTATGGTGTTCTTTCCCTGTGTTACTTTCCTAAGCAAATGATAATTTGTTTGGTTTTTTACTAGTATGAAGAATACACTATATCATTCTGTGAAAAAAATGCAGATCTGTTGCAAGGGCTCCATATACAACACATTTGGCCTACTGTCCCTATTAGTCATTCAAGTAAATAAATAAATTATTAGGAAATATTTTTTCCAGTTGCCTTCCAGCAAACCTCAGACATGGCACATTGTCTTAATGTGTCTGAACTTTTGCCTACAATATGTATATATTTGAATGTGCAAAATCATATATTTGCATGTACACGAGATAATCCGCATGCAGATGTATGTATGTGTAAATATACAATTGCTATCACAAATGCCAGGTTGTATGCATTTAAATGAGTGCAACTGCAAATTTTGCAACTGCATTTTCAGAGAATATTGAAAAAATGATTCTGAAGTATTAAAAGATCAGCACTAACTGATCAGCTAGGTAACTTTCCAGACACCATCATAATCAGATCCGTGACTCTGCAAAAGTGGCAATAGCTGAGGGTTCTATGCCTCAATCATCTGCATTTCACACACAAAATTTTCATGTATAAAGATCCCCCACTGCCAGCCCTATATATTCAACCTTTAATCTGAGAATCAAAGTGGGTTGTTTATAGTTTGTGCATAGCCATCTGAAATAAGAATTTGTGGTCCAGATTATCACCTCATTTACATCTGTGCATTGGAACATAAAACTCCTTATCTCCCTAGCATGCCAGGAGCAACAAAGAGAGGTACACACAGCTATGAAAGGGGTTGGGGTATTACACCACCTAATTGTCCTGCTCAACCATATAGGGATGGGTCACAATCCAGCCCTAAATCAATATTTGGGTATAACTAAAATGAGAACTCCAGTGATGCTGTAAAAACCATGGGATTTTAGCAAGACAAATATTGAACATCTTTCAATCTCAATTGTTCATTTAAAAGAGAGTTGGGCACGATTGTGGCAGATACCCACAGTAGGTAACCTTTTAAATCCACTTAAAGTGAAGATTATATACCGTTTATTTTGGCACTAATTTAGCATCCTAAACCATCCATATTCTTGTAAGTTTTGTGTGAATTTTAATTGTGCCTCTTTATTATCTCTAGTCTGGAGAAAATTCCTTGCAAGAGGTATTAGAATTCAAAGCCTGACTGAAAGTGTTCCTTTTATATCATTGAAGTAGTATTTCAAAGGATGGATAGGTATATATTGCCACAGCAATACCTAACTATAATTTCTCAGACAGAGGGAGGGGATTGTTACCCAGATTCACAGTTCTGGGAAACCTGACAAACCTCAGGTCAAAGAAGGGAAAAACCTTTTCCTGAACATGAACAGAGCTATTCATAAGAACTCAGACAGAATGTACCAGTTTGAAGAACTCAGGACAGGTCAGGCAGGAAGATGGGGAAATGATGCAGAATTATTTCCAGAATGAGAGAGAATGGAAGACAGACTTCCAATGGCATCTTACCACTACACCACCAGTCCAATACAACAATGTAAATCAGTACAACACTAATTGTTTGGACTGTCTCCCTCCTCTCCAACCCTCAGATTCACTGCCCAGGCATTCTGTTCCTTACAAACCTGTGAAAATTATAATTCCAACAAGCAGCACTTTATGGATTTATAAGAAGTTCTGTCTCTTTGCAGCATGCACATGCTACTTTGTTTTCACATTGCATCTGGCCTGCAAATGCTTTTTTAAGAATATAGTTTCTTGAGAAGAGGTTGTTATTCTCACATCAAACACTAGATTCTTTATCACTACAGTATCAGTTCATTTCTCTACAAACACCTTCTACAAAACTAATACAAGTTATTCATAAAGCATAAAAAAAGAAAAAGTGATTAACCCCTGGAATATGATCCCACCATAAAGGGACCTCATAGTAGCAACTGCTAATAATTACTTTCCTCTGCAGCATCAAATTTCTTACCGTAGAAATTGAGATGACTTATGTAATCTTTGTTCGTTTTCCAGCGAAGGTGGGTGAGGTAACATCTTTTAGTGGACCAACTTCTGTTGGTGAGAGAGAGACGCTTTCAGGCTTACCCAGAGCTATTCTTCCAATAAGAAGAGTTTACCTCACCCATCATGTCTCGCTAATATCCTGGGACCAACACTGCTACAACATTGTATAGAATAATTGAAGATTACATATCAAGCATAAAGGAAAATCTGCCACCACAGAACATAGCACACATGTAAATAACTAATAATACAAAACCAAAATACAATTTATCTGGATGAGCTATCCCTCATTCACCACCTTTGGTTTGAAAGTGTGGGCAAAAAGTACCTCTAATTACGACAGCATGCTGATTGTCAGGGTGTGTGTTTTAATTTAGGCAGCAGCCTCAGGTGCAAAAGCTTGCTTGTCTGGCTGCTGTAAATCCGTTTTAGATCCTCACTTCATTCACAGACCATTTCCACACATTATACCATGCAGAATGCCACAGGAAGATAATATAGTCATGACACTAATAGCTGAACAGTCTTGCAGGTCAGCAGACATTTTCTCCCCCCTCCCCTCTTTCAGAAGTGCTGTTCACCACTATCCCACTCCTTTGCAGTGTAAATTAGAATCAGTCTCCCTCCAGGCTGGTGTAATCCAAGAATGACTTTCGTTAACCATAGTAAAAATGGTATGAATGGTCACCAAGAATCACATGGGGATGAAGTTACCATTATTGTCAACATTATTTGGTGGGAATAGAATGGTCTTGGGCCCACCCTTGCATCATTCACTTTGCTTGGCCACCTTATGTAAGTGTTCAGGAATCTACTATGATAATCCACTAAGCATTGAACCACCACTGAATAGTACCCCTTTGTATTAACATACTCCTGAGCTTTTTGGGAAGGCATCAGAATGGGCATATGGGCTGCATTAATACTTCCTGTTTAGTTGGGGAAACCCAGTTGTTAAAATTACTCAGGGATCTTTGGGATATTGACCACTTTGATCACAGACCACTGCAACACATTATTTATTGGCCTGAAAACCTCTATGACATCATCATCCACAGCCCCGAAATGGCATTCCAACTCACCGGTAACTACTGGGGTAGATTGTTGGCAGTTGTCCGTACTTTTCCACATGAAGATTGTGCTCCCCTTGATGGCCCAATACTGCTATGTTTAGGCGCTCTCACCATAATAATAGAAACACAGGGCTGGAAGGGACCTCACTGCAGGAGGAAAATGGTACAGTAACTCTCCTTGCTCATTCTGAAGTTATGAAGCAATTGCTGCTCAACCCAGATCTTGAGAGCAATTAAAAGCTAGAAATGTGTGGTCATGATCCAGATTCAAAAGCAGCGTTCCGCTTGGGGAACCTTAGCTTCAAGCACCCCATAGAGATGGCTGGGACAGGTGGATGAATGCTGGCACAAAACTTTGTCAGCTGTTTGTTCCACGGCTGGCTTTCATCATGTTTCTGGAGCACCCTCTGCCATTTTGCTTCAGGTGTCTCATGACTTCATTTCCAAATCTGCAGCAGAAACATTTGTAGACAAGTGTAAAGTACTGGTTTGTCCCCAGCTCACAAAGTACTCACTGCCACACGCAGAATCTCTTTCCAGGCACAGGTTTATTTGCCTAACATAGGTAAACAAACACAAACAGTTCCTCAGGCCACCCTGGGCTACAGCTCCCAGGGTTTTTTTTTCTCCTTCTCAGTCCCTCCTGCTTCAGGGCACAGGATTCTTCCGTGCTCTTTTAACTGAGCACCACCTCCAAGGGCTTTCTCCCTGTAGGCCTGTAGTGGAGGCCCCTATCCCCGAAGCACTCCCCTGGAGGCATAGTGCACCACCATTGCATCTCTGCCTCCGTTTCTCTGAGTCAGGGTTGTAGTAAGTCCCATGAAGCTTGAATATTGAACAGCACCTCTTCAGAGATCTAGTTCATTCACTCCCAAAGGCAGAACATGACACAAATAAGCCTCTGCCTGAGCTTCTCAGCACATACCAGGCTATCAGAGGCAGATTACAGTTTTGTGGGGTCCTGGGCCGGAGCAAGTGCCCCCCACCCCACCACTCCTTGTGCTTGCAGTCCTCTCCCACCTCCAGTGCTCCTGCTGGGGAACGGGGTTGGGGCACGTTGGCCCAGTGGCTAATCCATCATTGCATGCTGTTTTATAGTTTATATACAAGGCCCTTATAGTTTCCCTCATTAAGGCAGGATTTTCACACACCTCTTCTCTGTGGAAATGGGCTGTGGTTCAGGCCAGCTGCAAGGCTTTAGCTAACGTATCCTCTAGCTAGGCCCTTTTACCAGTCATGAACAGCTAGGAGAGTTCAGCAGGCAGACCTTCCCCCTGCTAATTAAGGTCCCTACAGGAGCCTTCTTGCTCCCTATAGTATCTACAGGCATCTGCCCTATTATCAATCAGAAGGCAGCATTTATGCTGGGATCTTCTCCCAGCTCATTCCTTACTGGGTGGGTGAGAGGGGAGCCCTACCCCACCCTCTGCAAGACTCCAGAACCCACTCAGGCCCTTAAACATACAGTAACAGAATTCATTCTAAGTGCTAGTACTTTCTGAGACCCTTTTAATCTCCTCCCATATCCCCTCAGGCCTTGTGTATCAGGCCACCCCAAACTCTTAAAAGCCATGTCACATGACGGGAAAGACTGCCCGGTAGGCAGTACTGGCTTTAAAGGGCAAACTACCCTATCATAAGCCCCACCAGGTTTCTACTGTCTCCACTCCCAGCGAACTTCCTACTGCTATTCCCTGAGCATCCATTTCCTTACTGACAGCCTGGCTCTTTATAGCCCCAGGTAGTGTCTGCCCTTTTAATTCGCTAAGATGTGAGCACTTGTTCTATCACAGGGGAGCAAGACCTGCTGCATCTAAGGAGACCAGCCACACAAGGAGCAAGAGCATCTGTGCTGAGAAAATGCCTAGGAAATGATACTGGTACCTGGGGGTTTACACAAGTTTCCCAAGGAATTATGGAAGTTTAATCTCTTATCCCATAATTCCTTGGGGCTCTCAGAAAGCCTTTGCAAATCTCACTGCTTCCAGGAACTGTGCCAGGAATTGTAGGCTAGACACCCAAAGGGCAGGTAGAGTACAGTTAAATGCAGAGGGCAACTCTACCTGAAAGAGGATGCCTAGTTTGGACACACTGCACTACACTGCCTAGTTTGGACACATTACACTGCATGCTATTTATGGTGTTGCTATCTCACTCACTCATATAATAACAATTCTGTTATGTAGACTTAGCCCTAGAGATGCAACATTATCTTCAGGATTTAGAGGCTATTTGAGCAAAGCTACTTGCATGGCTATTCAGATAAACAGTGACTCATTCCTGCTAATCAGATCGCTTGGAAAGTGCAATTTATCATCAGTTTGTTATTGCTTTATTTTATTAGTATCCTGAAATTACCAGATGTAATCAGAACCATAATAAATTGTACTAAATTAGCTCTTATGAAGTGACAACCTATGTTTCATCTAAGCAATTATAAACTTGTTTGCATTGAAGAATTCTAACTAGCTGATAAAATTAATCCATATAAAATTACCTCTATTGATATTTTGAATTTGCTAGACTTCAGCATTTATAAGGAGTACATACTACTTAATGCATGGGATACAATTTAAAATCAGTTGGTTTTTTTAGCTGAAACGTCTTCCTCTGTCACTCCACCCTCAGTCTCTTAAAAAAAAATCTGGAATTTTCTTCTTCTGATAATAGGAATGTTCAAGCTATTTTCTTCAGTAAAGATGAAAAGAAAAGGACACATTCAATATTCTTTAAATTACTACAAGATTATATGTTTTTTCCTGTGCAGCACTGCAGTAAAATGTGCACGGTAAAGTAGGACATATTAGATCAAATTCTGCTCTCAGAAAGGTATGTGAGTCTCCTAGAAATGCTAATGCCAAACATACCCACCTGAGGCCAGAATTTGGACCCAAAAGATCCTTGCTTCTGAGCAGGAGTTGGTTTGTTCTTACCATAGAGGTTTTTATAAATAATAATTCTGCTACTCAAGAGATAATCTATTCCTCCTACTGGTGAAAAGATCTTCAGAAGACAGGAAGATATGCAAAGAGGTAGAATCAGAGGACTATGAAAATCTTGGAAAAGGGAATTAGTCAATAAGTAAAAAAAACCAAAAACATTATGGACACCTCTTCAGCATTTAAAATCTTTATAAATGCTCACCCTGTTCACTGGGCAGAACTGATGGCTTATATAAACTAGTCAACACTATATATCAGAGTCAATAATCTGGGCTGCACTGTTTAGTTATGAGAGTCATCCATGCCGGGAAGAGAAAAATGTCATATCTGTAATATGTGTCTACTATGTACCTAACTCTCACAGAGAGACTTTCAAGTTTCATAGCTGTTAGTAATGGTCACAATTTACTCTGTGCTGGTAAAGCCACATGGCATTGCTTCTATTACCTGATTGAGTGACTTATGTAACCATTCAAAGCATTTGCAATTTTACAATTGGATACACAATTCAGAATTAGCTTTCAGTGATTATTCAAGTCAACATTCCCTTTAAGTGAACAGTCATGCCAGTAAAGCTTGATTGCTCGAAGTGCGTATAAGGCAAGCATGAAGGGGCCATGAACTGAATGGAAGTTTGCTTTAGAATTTCCCACTCTTTGCTCAGTGTCAGCCAGGGTAGGATAAGACATGGAAAATCCAGAGCTTGTGCAGATGCACAGGGTCTGCATGAAGATGTTCTTGGCCTCCTGAAGGTCCTAGGATTTCAGAAGGGGAAAATTCCTTTCACCTGATAGAACAATGAAAGATAATTCTTCACTTATAGAGAATTCTTACTCTGTCACTCCCAGTGAGTATTCCTGTAGAAGGGCCCCCCCAAAATTCTTCATGAGCTGCAAGAAAGGCAAATTCTGCGTAAATGTTGTTTAACCTGTTTAATTATGGATGTAGCAGATTAAAGCCTATATTCTCCCCATGGCTACGCAGGATTGAAAGGTGCCTCCCCACCTCCTGCCCTTAGTGTGAGGAAGTCTTGTCTCTGCCTGCTGTGGGTCAGCTTCCTGATGCCACCAGCCTCTGGCAGCACAAGCACTGCCATGGAGACCCTTGCAGGCTCTCTCTTTACAGGTAGCAATAGGCTCACAGTAACCCCTGAATCCTCAGAACATTTCCTATAGTGTCCAGATCCTTATACACTGAACATTCACTGAATTACTAGGCCTGCTGTTCCCACAGGTTGTAAGAGTCAACTCTGGATCACCACTTTGCTTAACACCACAGTGCTCGGAAATATTTATAGTGAAAACAAGGATACATTTATTTTCAAAGAAGAGATTCAAGTGATAGTGAGTAAGAATATTGGAAACAAATGGTTACATATAAAACAAAATTATAACACACACTTTTCTAGAGACTAAGCTAACTAACTGGTTAGTTCCTGTCTAAAGAAGTTTATCTCACCCAAAGTTCTTTCACCAGGGTTTTCAGCCAACCTTGATTGAGACCCCTTTTACATGAAGCAGAATCACGGTCCATTTACTTCATTAGCGAAGAGTGGTAGGGTGTCTTCTTTGTCCCCTGAACATAGTAGAGGAAACCTTTGATGTGCACCTCAAGATATGGTTCTCTTCCCACCCAGCCCCTTGCTGTTAGATTTTTCTTTGAAGTTCTCATAGTACTTCATTTGTGTTTGGTTCAGGCTGGTGAGTGGCAACCCACTGTGAACTATACAATATGTATTTTACATTTAAACAGCCAGATAAGTAACCATTTCTTGTCTGACAGAAAACCTGTTTTTCCTCTTTGCTGGTGACCAGTCCCAAGACAAACTTTCGGAACATATTTTCAGTAAATGTACATCATTCCTTACATAGTATATGCACATTCATGTGACAATGACATCGAAGACCAGAGCAACACAAGCTTTCATCAGAGACCTCGCATGACATTCTTTTCGTGAGCTAGAATGTAAATGCCAGACTCTGGAGACCCCGTTACCTCTAGGCACCCGCTCTGTGACCCTTGCCAGTTGGCATTAATTGGTTCCTGGTTGCAATCATATTCATCAGTTAAATTCTTGGTCACTGATATTTAATTTGTACAACTGGAAAATGATAATAGGACAAAATGTAGACAAATCTAAATACAATAGTCTATAAAAGATAAGCCCATCTATTACCTGGAAATGTAATTTACTAATCCAGATAAAAGGGAACTACTTATTTATTATAGTATGACATGCAGCAGACAACTTGTTATAAATCCTCAGTGCTACTGAAAATCCAGCTTTCCTGGGAATTTGAAAGGAAACTAAGGTATTTAAGAAGAACACAAATGTTACCAACAAAAGCTGTCCTCAGTCAACTTAGCACAGTAGAGTCCAAAGGCTATTGATGGCAGGTGAAAGCATTATTGCCTGACTTGTTATGCACATGGAGAAAATATGTAAGGGATAAAAAGGATAAAAGGCGTGTAGCAAAGATTCTAGCTTCATATAGTATCTCCAGGGGGTCTTTAATCCACCTAAAGCATTTCTCCATTTGAACTGCTAATCTAATAAAGTACATGACAAAAGTTGCATCCTTGATGTAAATATTTTTCATTCAGAGTTGTGTTCAAAATATGGCACACTTTCTGACATTGTGCTGTATAAAACTGCCTTCTGCAATAAGATTTGATGTTAGCAAAATACTTACCTACATTTTGACATTTCTTACACTTCTTGTCCCTTAATTTAGAGTTGATCTCATTTACTTTAGAATAACCCTACCTGTGTTAATATATTTGTTGTTTATAATGATGGCATCCTTTGACATTTGACTTTATTCTTTTGCTTTATTTAAAATAAAAAGAGCAACAATCAGGATAAGTTTGTCTATACTGAAGTATCCAATTAACACACTTGTCAGAGCTGCCATTGTAGAGTCAATTGTTTAATTCGCTTTCAAGTGTTTATTTTTCTTTATGTAGCAGCAGATTCATCTCTGAATTTTAAAGAATACATTTATTTTGCTGTTAGCCATTTTTCTAGGGGGATGTGGGGCACAAGTGCAGCATCTAAAATTGAGATAGGCTATGCTGCACATCAGTGACAGGCAATGTGCTTTATGTGGTGATCTGTTGAAAACTGTAGACCATGAAATGACAATTCTGATGTTTTTAAAAACTTATCTCCCTAAAAATCATCATTTATCATTTTCTACAGATTTAACAATGACAACTGGAAAGGAAATGTATGTGATTTCCTTATTTCCTGTTACCTTTCGTTATCTTTAATAGCTATTTTCCAGATTCTATTAACCTTTTTGATGACTTGCAATTTGTATGTTCTTCTCAAGCACATTTTTCTTGTAAGCTGCATTGGTTTTACACATGACTGCATTTGCTTCACCGGCCTGTGAGAAATCTTTACTCAAATTATAATTTCACAGATTTAATTCAGTCACCCAACAGTGACTACTTTGTAAAGATGCCCTTATTTGCATATTTATATTCATTGACAATTATTGGCTTGGAAACCCTACCAATCTGCAATTTAAGTATTGTACATACTGTAGCAGCAAAGTACAACATGCTGAGGCTGCTGCCATTTTTCTATGGCTGGGGCCTGCATACACGTTGCCTTTGAGTGTTATTTATTTCATGAATAAAGCAGAGTCAGGGAGAGGCAATACTTTGACATGAAACCTCTAAGGAAAGCCCAGGATTTTTTAAAAAGTGATGTTGGAAATTCATTAGATGAAACCAGTACCCTAGCATGGTGACAGGGGCTGTGTGGGCAACACCGGCTTTATAAAATGGAGAAGGTGGGAGGAAAATGCAATAAAAGACAAGTAGGGAGAGACACATTGTTAACCATGATATCCTAGCCAAATTCCAGTGTTGGTTATTCTGCTTACCTAAATTTCCCCTTCAGTTTCAATGATCAGAGCTAAACTGTTACATAGCATTATTTTAAATTGTTTAACAATTCCCTTGCTCCACAAAAGACTTGGCTGATTGTCATTGGTAGGTGAAATGATGTGTGTGTGATCAGATACAAGGTCAAAATAAACCCTCAGTTACAGCCTTCATTGACTGTATTCTAGAGATTTCAGTGGCCCTTCTGCTGTAAATGAGAAGATTTTAGCTCATAGTTAAATGTATTTGATGTCTTTAATTATGAAAGGTATATAAATAGAAAATTGTTATGGTACCAGGCTTTCTGTATGTTGTGAAGAAAGTATCCATCTTTAAGTGCCTGCAGCAACACAATAGATCAGTTGTTTCAGTGAACAGAGAATAAAAACCAAATATTCTAACTGCATTGGGTTAATAATATCTGGCTTAGTATGAAGATAGAAGTGCCGTACAAATACACTTTATTAATAAAACAAAGATGCAAATGTCAAATGCAAGATCATGAGGAAGATCTGTCAAATGTCAAATGCAGGATCATCACTTGACAAATTGCCAATTTCTGTTACTATCTTTCATTTCCTCCATCTTCTACCTATTACTTGACTATATTGGTATCTGAAATGTCTGTTTTTATGAAAGCAGGTTCATTGCTGAGGAAAGCTATAAACATGGCCATTGATTGCAGGATGAGTTAGTGGTAGATAGGTATGATGCTTCTTTTTTTTATGCTTATACTATTACATATATAGTTCCACATGTTAAATTAGCTTTGTGCTGTAGAAAACACTATAATTTGGGAGAACTAAAGGCTTGTGGTGTTTTCTTATCAGTATGTGAGTAAACTTAAATGTATTTGAATGAGTTTTGGCAACATTACACTTTTTCTGCAAAATATTTTTTATTCAATATAAATCCACAGTCCTAACAGATTAATATTTTCATTGTCTTTAAAAAAGTTATGAAATTTACCTCCTGAATGGCCCAGGAGAAATGTAGCATACAGTTCCAATGTCAGTTCAAAATAAGAGAAGTGAATTTAAATGGGCATGCCATTGGGATCAAAGTTCTGTCATGATTTAAGTCTTCCATTTACTGAAGGTCACATTCACTAACAACAGGTAGCATCCCATACTTGCAAGGTGCTGAATGGGAACTGAGGGCACTCAGCAGCCAATAGGAAACACATGGCATTTTGCATCAAGAACCACAGTTTGCGGTGCATGAAACTGTTTCTTTGACTACAGTGGGGAGAGTGTTCTCTCTTTTGAGACTCCTAGGAGAGCCTGGGGATGAAACCTTAAGTCTATTTTTCTTATTACCCAAGCCAATTTGAATATCATTACTACGAGAAAGGGAGATCAGCACAGCTGAAAGGCCCTTCCCCCTTAAAAGCTCACTCAGTACAAGGCCAAAATCCAGATGATCATATCTCCTACAATTGCTATTTTTAGTTTTGGAACTCAAGCAAAACCCTATTACTCAGCGTTTCCACCAATGAATTCATTGACCATGCTAACAGTTAAATTTCTAAAATTAAATTTAGAAACACTATGAATCGTGGTCTATTTCAAGTTCTCTCTAATCTCAGATGATTAAATTATATATTTAGTGCTGCTACCACGGCTGTGAATATAATTACATTCAAATAATAAACAAACTGGGCTCTAAGATTATTCCATATTGAAGATGACATGTTCATCATAGATAACCATCTGGAAGGAATTAAATTATCTAGGATATTAACTAAAGGGAACTTTCATTTTTCTTTTCTACATTCAACATTTCAAAATGAATGCATTTTTCTCATTTTAATTTTCCTTTTGTAATTAACAGATCAAATACTTTACTGAATAGGTACTGAACATCTGATTTAAAACTTGTTGTTTGATTCACTGTACTGGAAAATACAGTAGCACTGAAATTAAAATGAAATTCTGTCTCATAGTTTTGGTAATATACACTGCTGTTTGAAATGTTGCTGTTGTAGAAAATACTGAAGACTGAAAAACTGTCAACACTTACTAAAAAAAACCTTACCATTGAGTTTTGTCTCTGTACTACAGAATTTGGCACAGTATAAATAAAATGATACAGGCAGGAGACTAATCACAAGGAGAATTTAGGCTACCCCAGTTTAATCAGTATTGGCTTTTAAATCAATTTAGTTCAATACATTCAATCCGCTCTGTGTGTGTGTGGACATATTTCTGCTGATTTACAACTGGTTTATATAGATTTGATTTGATAACTGACCCCTTAAACTAGGACACTTTTGGGGTATTTCTACACTATAATTAAACACCTGCAGCTGGCCCATGTTAGCTGACTGGGGCTCACAGGGCTCAGGCTACAGGGCTGTTTAATTGTGGTGCAGATGTTTGGGCTCAGGCTGGAGCCCGAGCTCTGGGACTCCGCAAGCAATTAAATAGACCCACAGCCCGAGCCCTGACATGGGCCACTCATGGGTGTTTAATTACAGTGTAGACATACCCTTTGTATTTAAACTTATTTGAAAACAAATCTCTGTCCGAGATTAGATAGATAGGGAAGGCCTACCCACATCCAAAATAAATAAAGTACAGTAGATTGTATTCATTGGCTATCACATCCTAATCTTCTCCATGTGAGCAGAGAGTCATGATGAATTACTTCACCTTCCTTTACTCATCTTGTCTAGTTTTGCAACTTCCCATGAATCCACAGAATCTTAGGTTCTGCTTCTCTGTCCTTCACCTTCACATTTGTGCACAGTGAATGAAAGATGGGTGTAAAAATACTATCCTTCTGATTTGGGTAGTATCTTACAACCCCCTTACACAGCTGTAAATGACTGAAAAGCAGTGGAGAATCAAACACTAAGTCTTCATTTTCATCAACTACGAGCTGTCCTGCATGCCATAGACATGTGCACAGGTTATAAACCGATTCCATTCTCTAACAGCCCTATTTACTAATGGATTTCTCTAGCTGACTCCAAATCTCGCTGACACTGTGCTGTGCACAGCGTTCACAGGACATTATTTACAGTCGTATTCAGTATGCAACAAATGCTGATGCAGCAATCATCACTAATAAAAAGTCAGCATTTGCCAACAGACACAGGATTCGAGTTACCACAACAACAACCTCTTATTTCAAATATAGGGGGCTAACTGTGGTATTTCAGAAGCCAATGCATGGCAACTTCATGTTAACATTATAATGGCAACCAGTGCAGCAACTATTTGATATCAGATAGTTACCAAGTGGATTCATCCCATCCACAAAGCTTTTAGTGAAAGAGGCCCCATTTCTACCTATTTGTTTAAACAAAAAATCAATTATTATACACAGTGCCTTATTAGAGATAATCTTGAACTGGAAACCTAAATCCAAACCTCTGTATCAGAAATTTTGGGTAAGGTCAAATCTGGATCTAAACTTCATGGCCCCTCTTCAAAACCCCATAACTTGGGGTAGGGAGTGGGCGGGGAGGGGAAAGATCAGGTCCAATCCTGAATCCAAATTTCTCAGTTGTATTTCATCTCTAATATTATTTGAGGGGGGAAATTCCTTGAGAGTGGACAAAATTCTGTTCTCACTTACACTGGTAAATTCAGAGTACCATTACTGAAATAAAGACAGCTATTTCAGATTCACTATGGTGTGACAGTAGAATTTGCCAATCAGTGTGCAATGTAGTATTTCAATAAGTAGTCATTTTTATATTTTAGTAATATTCTTCTTACACGAGTGACAGAACTGACACAAAATTAAACATATATCAGGACACAAAGTAAAAGTAACGTAATGAAATTACTTTTCCTTCTTTAAATATTTATCAGTACTTGAGAGACGAGAGTAATAATTTGCTATGAGATAAATGGTTTTTCTGATATTTTAATAAAGAAGGAACTTTTCCCCTTTTCTCTCCATGAATATTGCAACATAGCATAAAGTAAGATTCTTAATTTCAACACATTTCATCTGTCTTTTTGGAATAAGAAAGGAAAGAAATCACATTATATTTTCCCTTCAATATTAAATATCCTACATTCGATAACTTTCCTGATAATCTGTCAAAGGCCTTATTCTTTGAAAGTTATAAAATAGTCACTCTCTCTTCACTGGAGAGGGATACGCTAGAAACCAGGAGAGCTGACAATTTATATCTTAATTAGAATGAGTATGATTTATGAATGGCAGACAATACATTTAAAAATGAATCCGGTCAAATGTGTAAATAAAGTTCAGTTGAAAGGTTTGTCTTCATTGTATATAAAGTTATTTAGGCCAGTTATTATTAAAATGTAAGCAACTGTTGCTGTGTTTCCTCATACAAAAACCGGATGTGTAAATGCCAGAATGGATTTTAAAATAGGTTTGGTTTACTTAAAAAGGCTTTATCCCTGAACAGTCAAGTGCAAAAAAGCTTCTTGTCTGATTTGTTAGTAACCAAAACACTTGGCCAATTAAAAAATATTATCACATAAACACCAGAATTTAATCTGAGCAACATTCTCTGAAATATTCTCTGGAATGTTAAAGGGGCATACTTATGCTCTACTCAGGTTGTGCATGACTAAAAAAAGCAACATTTTACTCATCCCCAGCAGTAATCTCACTTAGTGTGGCAACATGATTATTTCCTGTTTCTCACAGCACTAATTACTAGTGTATCAAAAAAGGGTGGTACAGTATTCTCTTGATAGTTTTCATGGCTGTGCTATATGCTACCGCCCAACCACACCAGTATGTGGCTTTAACACACTGAAAAGCTCTTTTGAATTCTGTTGTGGAGCCTCCTGTTTCCCTTTAAGAAATTTCTCAAGCTCCATTTTCCTTTAGAAGCTGTGCTTGCCCTTTGCTCTTCAAGTAATGAAATAAATGCAAAAAAAAATCCTTTTGTTTGCTAGCAAGGGAATAGCAACTGACTAGGCAACAAGCAAGTAAGAAAAAACAATGGCTGATGATGCAACAGAAAAAGTTTGCACATGTTTCATATATACCCAATACCTGGAGAATTATAAATAAGTTGAGCATATACCTTACAATTTCCCCAAAGTAAAAGGTCCAATTCTTTTTTCCTGGTTACAATGGTGCCGTATAATGCATTGAGTGAAAGGAGGCATGGTGATGTTTGCTTGGACTCTGCTACTTTCACAGAGGAGCCCATGTGAAAATTCCTCTGGGAATGGTCACTCCAGACCCTTCAGGATAATCCCATTCTGAATTTCTGGGCCTTTAAAAACCATAACAAAAACAGTTTGTACTATTACCAGGGAACTAGAAAAAACTAATGATGGATAAATCCCAGAAAGTTCAGCATTCAGGTTTTGATAAGCACCCAGAAGTTTGGATGTTTAGCTCAACCCTGGCCAAACGATTTGAACCACTTGGTTCTCACATGCTTTTCAGATCAGTTTTGTAACAATACATGTGGGAACTGGCATTGTCAATTTTGCTTCCTGTCCTGACCAGATCCAAGAACTACACAGGCATATGAGTGTGAACAGCAGTTAAGGGCTTGGGACACTCCAGTGACTGTACAGAGAAGTAGGCAAGAGCAAGGACTCTTGTGTCCGTGTCCTGTGTGGAACAGAAGGTTTCTGTGGCTGCTGTTTCTTCCCTTCCCTGTGAATAAGTGGACAAAATGGGGTACAGTGTGAGAGGGGCAGTAGGCAGAGACATGGCACCAATTCTCCATACCCTAACCTGGGCAATGGAAGTGTCTGGATATAATGATTACATTGATGTCACTGAAATTTAATTATTAAACGCATCAAAGTCGGGCTCACTTCCCCCTCCCCCCCCTCTATTTTTAATGGCCTAGGCAATAATGTGAAAAACCTACAAAAGCAAAATTAGACATAAAAAACCCTTACAGATCATTGAATTTACCTAAAATGAAATCTTGCATTTATTGAACAGCTGGTTCTAACCCTTTTGTGTGACTTTTAAGGATATGTTAATTCACTCATCATGTAGCCTTACCCAAGTTACATTTAAAATATATTTTTTTACAAGTGAGATATATTTCCCTCTGTGGGAATTAGGAACACACCATTAAAAAACAAACACTCCTTCCCAATCTCACCATTTTAAAGGTCTGTAAAGAATGGGGACTGGTGAACTGAGGCAGCATTTTGGACCATATATAAAAAAATAAATCTATTGCTAAATTCAATGGAGTGTATTCAGAAGATGTTGTATTGCTCCATGGATATGGAAAAAAGCAAACTTTCAATCAAGCGTGTAAAAATAAATTAATATAGGGTGACATTCACTCTTGTGCAGAAGAGCAGCATAAGAACTATGCACCACATCAGCCACAATTAAGCCATACTTTGTTGACTCAGGTAGTATTAAGTGCTCAAACCATCAAAATGTAGCTTAATTGCTTCATAAGCTTTGTGCTGGCCTTCTGGACAGGAGTGAATTTCTCCCACAGAGACTAACAACCATCTTAACAGAATCCTACTGAATAGAAGAGGTAACTTATACCAAGAGAAAAATACGTATGTAGCTATGGAGAACAATGAGGAAAGGAGAGGAAAAGCTATGGCACTGTAATTTAAACAGTGGGAGCCACCAGAAACTGTAATCATCCCACGAAACTGTAATCATCCCACGTTTCTTGCAGAACCAAGGGATAGATGATGATCTATAACTGGCAGATATGTTTAAAAGAGTTTGGGTGAATTGCACACGCCCATATTGTATTGCTCTAGGCAAAATTGTGACATCTAGGCACTGGCTCAATTATGATACCTGCCAGGAAGGACCGTGCCACATCAAGTTGTTTGAGAACTGACCCTGAATTTCTTGCTGAAAAAGTTTTAGACTATCGGTTGCTTACAAACACTTCACTTTGACTATTTGCTCTTTGTTATTGCATATGTCCTCCGAACGCTATTCCCTGGTAAGGCACTAGGGGATAGCTGTTCAGTTTTTCCCCATAATGCACTGACAGAAACATGGTCAGGCAGTATGGTAATACAAAGGCACAAAGGAGATTGAGATGGCAGAAAAGCTATTGTGTGGACACCATTTGAGCTGTGTTATTTATTTACAACATTTGGAAAGCTGTGCGCCTTAAACAGGTAAAAAAAAAATCACCATTTAAAAGCATGGGCAGGACCTTCATGCCTTTTGAATTCCAAAGGTTACCACCCAACCACAAGACTAGGAACCTTTTCTTTTTCACTTAAGATTAAACCTTAGATATTGTAGATTCTTAAACAGTCATGGTAGGAGGAATAATAAATCAAAAGGGTTAGATCAAGCCTAGAGCCAAGCATAATACAAAAAAAAATAAAATTCTGGGCCTTTAAAAACCATAACAAAAACAGTTCGTACCATTACCAGGGAACTAGAAAAAACTAATGATGGATAAATCTCACATGCCAACTGTGAATGTAACTTTGTACTGAAATCTGCGTCTCTCCAATTTCAGTCTTGGGACATTCTTGTATGGAGAAGGCAAATCATGCCAAAATCCGTAGTGAGCGTTTGTCATTAATAAATGTTCACTTGAGATAAGAAAGGACCATCTAGCACATGCTTTGCTTGTAAACTATTTCAACCTAAGTTTCCAGTGGTGACAGGACAATATAAGCATCATAAAGTCACCTCATACCCCTGACCTCACAGTTTATTAAATAACCTATGATTGAGAACTGGGCATATCTGCATAGACTGCTTCCAATAGAGTCTGAAAATCTTATATTTGAAACTTAATCAGCTTGTTTTTACTCTCAAATGATTTTAAACTTTATAAAATATCTAAACACAAGTTTTTGTAATTGCTTATTTTTCTAAAGACCTAGGAGGTCTTCCTTAGCTACATTTTTGGCAGTTTCTTTCCTTCAATTCTCTCCAGTTCAAAGTCTGTAGAAGAATCACCTATGGGAAATAATAATGGAAATTAGAAATGGAGCAGATTCTGTTAAAAAAAATAAATGCCTTTGAGAAATTACAGATTCCAAACTTCTTAAAACAAACCAACCAACCAACAAACAACCCCCTAATAGCCTAGTGAAGCTCAGAGAAAGATAAACAAGTTCTATTCTACTTCTTGGTATCTGCCTTGCAGTGACAAGAAAAATATCCTTATTTCAAGAAAATTACATTGCACAAAATAGGAACTAGAGATTGAATTTAAGGATGATCGGTATCAAAAGAGAATCAAAGGATTTGACATCAAATAGTTTATTATCACTCTGCTTTCTAATTTCATCCGACTAGATTCCTAATCTGTCAGAAATTGAGGGATTCTGCTCTTCCCATGTGTATGTGCAGACCTTAATGAAAAATGCACATGGGACGTTTTTAAGCTCCTGTACATGAGGATTAGAAGGGGAAAGAAAGAAGATTATGATCTGGTAAGAAATCTGAAAAAAGATTTCTTACAAAATATGTGCCTTCTAAGTGTTGAAGCACAAAGGAAACATAGCACTACTATGAATCATTACCAAGATAGGAAATTCAAAGCCATTCCCCTACAGATTGCAAACTAATGGTCTGATGGGAGAATGAAGTTGATTTATTTATTTTTAACACATCATTCTCCATCTTCTTATCAGATTCATTACAGTGGGAGACAGATATTTTGGGAGACTTCTAGAATTGTAAAATATACCTTTTTTATTTGATACTATAAAACAAAAGGGAATAAAGTTATTGTTTTCCACAATACAAACTTGTGCTTGTGATTTGATAGTGAACATTGCTAATTTTTTATCTAAAGCAATTATCATTAGTTCTTTGTATTATTCTCAAAGGCCTGGAGTACTCTAGATCTCCCCCATTGGAAGTGATATGAGATTTAATTGAAGGTTTTTGGTTTTTTTTAGGTTTTAGTGAGTTCACAAATATTCTGTACATTGTCATGTATTTAGTCATGAGGGTTTTTTTTTTTGTGTGTGTAAGAATTACACCCCTCTTCATTTTAATTTTTATAAATTGAACCAAAGTTGTTTCATATCTAGCGAGAACAGTAAAGCATATTATATTCAACAAATACATTTCATATCAGAATGGTTTTTCTGGGATTTCTATAACAATGATAACTTTTTCTGAAAGGGGAAAAAAAGGAGGAATCAGGTCCAGTTATCATAACCTTTCCCAGTCCCACTCTCTGGACTGACCCCAGTCTGTTGTGAGTGGACCCACGGGCTCGACCCAACATGGTGCTAAGTCCCCTGGGAATGGATAGAGATAGGTCACTGTTCCTAGTTCTGGGTCTCAGGCACACTCTCAGGTGCAGCCCCTGTGTCCAACACCCTTCTTTCTTTCGTGTAGTTGAGGGTAAAAGGAGTTTACCTACTTCCCATTTGGGGAATATGGAGTTTAGTTTAGGTTAGTTTACCTATTTCTTTTTTTTAACACTATGCCACTGCATTCTTTGGCTACTGGGACCCCCCAGTCTCGCCAATTTATATCCTGGAACCAGTACCATAGCCCTCTCATGCCCCTGGTCACTTAGAAACTAGATCTGGGTGAAATGTTTTGGTTGTATAATAAATTCACTGAAAAATGCAGTTTCAGGGTGACTAAAACTATTCACAAACTTGAGTTGAATTCAGCAACTAATTTTGGCCAAATAAAGAATGAGGAATATTTTTTGAAAGAGTATAAAGAAACTTGTGACATTTTATTTTGAAATGAACTGTTATTTCAAACTGACATTTTTACAGCGACATTCAAAACATTTTGTTTGACCTGAACATTTTTGTTGTTTGTTTTTTTGCTTCTGATAGGCAAAACAATGCTCAGTTTCAGTTCATAACAACAACAAAAAAAGAAATCCCTCTCACCTTCCCCCTCCCCTCCAGTTGGGCCACTGAACCAAAAAGTCAGTTATTCAAATAGAGGTCTATACAATCATGATTGGTGTGCAGAAAATGAAAAGGGAAGTGTTATTTTCCCCTTCACAGAACACAAGAACTAGGGTCACCCAAATGAAATTAATAGGCAGTAGGCTTAAAACAAACAAAAGGAAGAACTTTCACAGGATGACTGTGCGTTGTGTGTAGAACTCATTGCCAGGGGTTTTGTAAAGGCCAAAAGTATAATTGGGCTCAAAAAAGAATTAGGTAAGTTCAAGGAGGATAGATCCATCAGTAACTATTAGCCAAAATGGCCAAAGATGCAACTCCATACTCAGGGTGTCCCTAAACCTCCAACTGCCAGAAGCTAGGGCTGGATGACAGGGGATAGATCATTCAAAATTGCTTTGTCTTTTTCATTCCCTCTAAAGCATCTGGCATTGGCTACTGTTGGAAGACATGATACTGAATTAGATAGGCCACTGGTCTGGCCCAGTACGGTTATTCTTATGCTCAACTTTACCAGACACGTTCCCTCAGAGCTCTCTGGACTGTGGGAGCTCTGATTTTTTAGTTAATCCCTTCAGGGACAGTGTGGCAGGAAAGCAAGTAACACAAGCTTAGCAAAGAAATTTCTTAACTATGAGCATTTTATTCTTAAACACACTAGAGAGAGTTACATATCTGAAAACGTATCAAAAAGTCCTCAATGCAAGCTCTCTCTCTCCACCTCCTGAGCAGGCCTGCTGACAGCAATTCTGGGCCCCAGGGCAGAACAGTCAATAGGCCTCCAAGCATGCACAAGCCGCGGACACAGTCCGCCTGACATTTGGGCAGTGCTGCACCTGCGCTGGCTGGTGCCCAGCGAGCTGCTGGATGCGCTGCTGGGTGCACTCTTCCGGCATGGCCAGGGCTTCCACATGCCCGCCTGGTAGGATTGCCAACTGTCTAATCCCTGAGACCATGCCCCTGTTATGCCCCTTCTCCTAGGCCCCACCCCCTGCTAACTCCATCCCACTTCTGTTGCTTACTCTCCCCGACCCTCACTCACTTTCACCAGGCTGGGGCATGTGGTTGGGGTGCAGGAAGGGGTGTGGGGTGCAGGCTCTGAGAGGGAGTTTGGTTGCAGGAGGGCGTGAGGGGTGCAGGCTCTGGGAGGAGGTTTTTGTGCGGGAGGGGGTGCGGGGTGCAGGCTCTGGGAGGGTGTTTGGGTGATGGAGGGGGTGCAGGGGTCGGCGCTTCCTTGGATGGCTCCCGAAAGCGACTCCTACATCCTTCTGGCAGCAGCGGGGGGCTCAGGGTGTCTCCACGCACCTCTGCCCGCAGGCACCGCCCCCGCAGCTCCTATTGGCCACAGTTCCCAGCCAATGGGAGCTGCGGAGTCGGCGTTTAGGGCAGGGGCAGGGCAGTGGCGCGTGGAGACCCTGCCCAGGGGCCGCAGGGACATGCCAGCCGCTTCCGGCAGTGATGCAAAGCGAGGGTGGGCAGGAAGCCTGCTTTAGCCCCGCTGCGCTGCCGGTAGCGGACAGGGGCCCCCGGGCCCTTTTAAATCGCCCATGCCCCATGGAAATTGCCTCCTTTCCCCCTCCCCCGCCCGTCGATGGGCCTGCTCCTGAGTCTGATTCTCACCCCTCCTCTGCACCTGAGGTCTAGTGAGCCTCCTTAGGCCAACAACCTGTTCTGCCACCTTGGTCTGGTCTTCTTCCCTGTGCCAGTGGTCTGGGACCCTTGCTTAGAAAATCAGCCACATTTCAAAACAGTCCCTGTCCTATTTTTGTCCATGCACTTTATTTCGGCAAATCCGTCTCCAAACGCAGCCCACCTATTGACTTCTGTGTAGAGCATCACAATCATATTTGGTTGAGATACAAATAAAACAGAGGTAATTTTTCTTTTCCATTCTTTTGCATTATGCACACCTCAGTACTTCCTATTTGCAGCCTTGAAACAACAGGATATGTAAGCTGCTAGTGTGCTGAGATTACTTATACTAATCATTACTATTTATTCAACTTCTTCTCCCATTTGTTTGTTTTATTCACCTGTAGTCTCTCATCATACATAGAGACTTATATATATTTTAAAAATATACCTTTTGAATCAATGGCTGACAAAACTTGCCCAAGAAAAAAAATCATTTGGGGGGAACCCCAAAATCATATTTATCTGACCCTTAAAGATCATCCAACTATTTCCAAGAACAAAATAAAATAATACCCTTTAACTTATTATATTCCATGTAGTCATCCAATATTTGCTGAAATACATTTACAATATTTGACTCCATTATCTACGTCTGACGTGCTTTGTCCCTACTCATTACACATGCTCTACAAAATTACCCTACCTTAAGTTCCTTTTAGAAATTGCTGCTAGGAGAATGGCTGTTGTCTGCAGGGATTCCCCATCATGCTGCCTGGAATGGTTCAACCGTGAGTGCCTACTTCAGGGCAGACTGTCAAAAGCAGGCCAGACAACCAAAACTGGTGGTATGTTCCATAATTAGATTTCACTAATTCAAATAATATGTGAACTCCTAAAGCACTACAATAGTCTTCTAATGGAGTCACAGGCGGTCCCGTCAGAGACACTCCAGTCTATCTTGCCACCCAGGCCAGCTCGACTATGTGGTAAATGGTCACTTACACACACACACACACAAAATTTTTTTTTTTTTAAATCACAAAATATTCCAGGTTACACCCAGTCCCAAGAGACCAGCCATTCAGGTCAATTTGCATCCTAGATCTCACACCAAAGACAATGCTGGTAGCCAATTCTCTAGTAAACTAACTAAAGATTTATTAGCTAAGAAAAAGAGTTATTGAAAGGTTAAAGCAGGTAAAAATGCATGTACAGATGAGTAACAGTCTATAATTCCAAATGGTAGCAGAGATGTTGTAATCTGACAGTTTCCCAAAATTTCTCAGGGCTATCCAGAATAACTCTGGGAATCGCTGTATTCTTGTTCAGTTATTCTGCCCTGTTAGAATCCAAACAATCCAGAGATGAAGATTTTTTCCTTGTGTCCATACTTACATCTTCTTACATAAAAACATGTTGTATGGAGTGGTGGTGTAGCCATGTTAGTTCCAGGATATTAGAGACAAAAGGTGGGTGAGGGAATATATTTTATTGGATCAACCTCTGTTGGTGAGAGAGACAAGCTCTTGAGCCACACAGAGCTCTTCTTCAGGTCTGGGAAAGGTCTAGGAACATAAGCTTAAATTCATTACTCTGAGTTTTTGAGGTATCCATCAATCAATGGGGGCTCCTGAGGGAGCTGTGATGCAACTGGCCTTGGGTAGGTATATGGCAGTGGGTCTACACAGATCCGTAGGGACAGAGGGCAGGATATGGTGCCCATTCTCTGGGGAAGGGGCACAAACTGTGTCCCACTTACCAAGTAACTCCATGAAGATTTCCAGCAGAATTTTCCAACTTTTGGAGAGTTTTGCAAAAGCGTGAATATGGCCTAAGTTCTGGGCTGAGACTGCAGATAGTTTAAAGTGGAATCTCTTGTGAAGAGTGTTTTAATAGAAAATATCTTTATAACTAAGATTCCCCTCCCCCCCCCACCTTTTCAACTATGCAGTAACTGAACATCCCAAACCAAAAAGTTTACTAAGGCAAACAAAGGCACTGTCAGTTCATGACATATTCTGCACTCAGACCAACTGATTGTGCAACTATTGTAATGCATATAATATTAATTTTGTGCACATTACTGTAAGCCTATGTAACAGGCAACTTTTCAACCATTTCCACTCTATATTAATTTTATCTCACAGCTTTGTATCAATTGATCTTTTGGGGGTTTGGTTTCTCATTAAGATTAATTTCCTAATTGAAGAAAGAATGAGTTCTTTTAGATTACTGGAGAATTTTTGACTTAACCTTGGAAGAATTTATATATTCCTCT
Source organism: Platysternon megacephalum (assembly GCA_003942145.1). Lineage (NCBI taxonomy): Eukaryota > Metazoa > Chordata > Testudines > Platysternidae > Platysternon > Platysternon megacephalum. The sequence continues at coordinate 5,013,428 of QXTE01000117.1, forward strand.
TCAATACACAACTCACACAGCAGAATCAATTATTTTTTGGCTCTCCAATTCCTTTAGTTCATTAGATTGCATTATAAACCAAATCCATTTGTCAAATTACTCTGCTATTATATTATTCTTTGTCTTTACTAAAGCTAGTATAAAGTGGTGTTTGAATATTAGTTCACATTAATAGCTTAAATTTAAGGAATTCGTAGTAGAACAAGTGCAAATATACCTTTAGAAATTAACCCTGAAATTCCTCTTCCATATTCCCTAGTATCATTTTAGAACACAAAGAAGTAAAGAGTATACTTCTCTACTTTGGAGATGGATTTTTTTAAAGGAGAGCATTCCCCTAAAACCAGGCAGATTGTGAAAGGCTCTCTATAAGGTCAAGTTTATTGATGCTGTGTCTTTGGGTACTCTGCAGGCTCTATACAATAGGTTGTGTGATTACTCTGACTGTTGAGTCTAACTGATACAAAAGTCCCTATCTTTGATGTCACTTGTCCTCCATTTAACTCCCACATGTCTATTATTGACTGGCTGTGTGCCTCCTTGTGTTCCCCCAGGCCGGAGAGGTGTTGTACCACCTCAAAACAGCACTGTGCACATAGGACTGGATCCCAAACCCACTGAAGTAAGTGGGTTCCATTGAGCATTGAAATAGAATCATAATATACAATCTTCCAGTATGGAAGAATTAGACAGATACTGGCTTACACAGACTATTATATTATGTTACTGTTAAGGGGAGATTTTCATAAATCCCTTAGGCCATTAGGAGCACAAAATTTTCAGAAGTTCCATTGGAGGTCAATGACTTGCACACCTAAATCCCTTATGAGAAACCTGCTCCTTGAACTATATTTAAAACTATTATACCTAGGCCTCAGAACAATTGTACTGGCTATAAATCGGACTTTATCCAGAGTTACAGTCTTTCCATATCATACAGACTGAAAGCATAATTGATGCTAAGCAATTCAAAGCCTATTATTTTTTATGCTGGAAAGACATGTCAGGGTAGAATCAGAGGTGAATATTTTGTACAATATATGTAGCTTTCCCTGCACAAACAGAGTTCTCTGTGTGCTGAGCAGGGAGCTTCACCACATAAATGATTCAGCACTTGCTGCAGTGATTCAGCTAAGCCAATACATCTTGTTAACACAGAGCAAAATATATTTTTGTTGCTGATTTAAAAGTTGGGTGTATTGGACATGAATTCCATTTTCACTGCTTAGTACTTTTCAAGGATATATAACCTTAACAAATGGACTGTAGGAATATAACCAGCTTACGTACACTCAGGGTCCAAAAGATTTTCCTTGGACTGAAATTAACCTGGACTGTAAGAAGATTTCACTTTCAGACAAAGAATGGGATGCATGCACTGGTGAAGCTAGAATAGCTCTATGTGCAACTGACTTTAAAAGAATGCAATTTAAATGTTATAAATAAAACACTGTGTATTTTGTCTTATGTTTATCCAAAGTTAGCTCTGTGTGGCTCGAAAGCTTATTTCTCTCACCAACAGAAGTTGGTCCAACGAAAGATATTACCTCACCCACATTATCTCTCTAATATCCTGGGGCCAACACAGCTACACTACCACTACACACACCTCTTTCCTGTGAACTGAAGCAACCAGTTTTAAGTGCAAAAAACCCCAAACCCGCCAACCAACCCCTCTCCCCCCACACACAACATGAAGCAATCATCACAATGTTACTTTGTCCCAAACACACAAATCTTATTGGTTAGTAAACTTTCACTTTTAGAGACTGGACATTGAGAATCCCTAATTGCTATGTGATCGGTGACTCTCCCCGTCTATGGGATCAAACTAATGTAACCTTACTGATATAAGGGACATAATCTATAATTGCCAAGAAATGCATTATTTTCCAAATCTCTGTCAATATACCATCTGTGATTTGAACTATTATTGAGAACTCTTGGTTTTGAACTCTTGTTCCTGAAAGACAGGAAGAGGATTGCTGGAGTATGTATGTGCCAATTATCTTGGACCCTTTCCTTTCTAGTTTTCAACTTGCAGCAAGGATACTTCAGAGACAGATCTTTCCCCGACATGACTTTGCTTTGCTTTGTATCTACTTCACATCTTCCAGATGGGGGTTATGTTACAGCAGAATCAAAATCAGATCCTTTGATTTATTTAAGTCTTTCTCCTGTTTATAGTGTAACACTACCCTGTGAATGACTCTGAAAAATATCATAGGGTTCCATATTCACTTTATCCCACTGACTTTCAAATAAATTATTTGCAATTTAAAAAGATATTTTTCTTTAAGTGTCAGCCCTGCAAAGTGTTAACAGTCAAGGTGGGCCTTTTCCATACCAGATCCTTTATGGGCCAGATTATGATCTAAACAACATCTGAACATCCCCATATTGATGACCAGCTAGAGTGAAAAAATCCAGATCAACTCTCAGATGCCAAGGTCAGTCTGGGGGTTTGGCAGTTAAAGAAGAAACCACCACATATATTGATGGGAAATTGGTGACAATTTATCTGGGCTGAATCCAGTCATTACCCATGATCCTCCCTGATTAACATTCTCATGGTGTTTCTTTGATCTGGGCTAATTTTTCAAAAAATTAAAAAAAAAAAAAATTAGCACCCAGAATTGGGGCAAGATTTTTAGAAAGAGCTCAGTCCCCATTGACAACAATGAGAATTGTATTGGGTGACCATCCTGCAAGTCTGTCCACTGCAGTAAAGAAGTATAAATGGAAACAGCTCTTTTGAAAACCTGGCCAATTTTTTGATGCCTGCATGAGAGCTGTTGGGTGCTGAGCTCTTCTGAAAACCCAGGCCCTTCCTTCGTTGCTCAGGCAGTATGATACCACTTAAGTCAATGGACGACTCATATGCTTACATGCAGAATTAAGACCTTGGGAAACAATCCTACTGGTTACTGAACGCTGGCAGCACTTGGAGGCAAGGTGTGCTCAGAAGCTTTCAAAAGTCACTTAGAGCCATACTAGAAGTTGAGGGTATATAACACATTTCAGGAGATGCTCAGCACCTAGTAGAATTAGACCCTTAGTCACATCAAGTAAAGCACTTGCTGTCTTTGAACAGATTTTAGTTTTTCAATTTTCATGAGTTAATTGGAAAAAAAAGTAGTTACATTCTAAACTGATTAATTATTATATACTTCCAGATGGATTTATATTTGGGGTTGAAAATGAAGTTTACCAACTGACAAATGAAAGCCTGCTGGTCAGCATCACCATAGTTTCAGAGTGGTAGCTGTGTTAGTCTGTATCAGCAAAACCAACAAGGAGTGGAAAATACAGTAGGAAGATATATATACACAGTACATGAAAAGATGGGAGTTGCCTTACCAAGTGGGGGGGTCAGTTCTAACGAGACAATTCAGTTAAAGTGGGTTATTATCAACAGGAGGAAAAATCACTTTTGTAGTGGTAATCCTACTGTATTTTCCACTCCATACATCTGATGAAGTGGGTTTTAGCCCACGAAAGCTTATGACCGAATAAATTTGTTAGTCTCTAAGGTGCCACAAGGACGCCTCGTTGTCATCACCATAGTGACTTTCTAAAATGTTTAGAATACTATAATAGTGCAGTTAACATGACTGAAATGTTATGCCAATGTTTTCATTATAAACCTCATAGAACATTCAGAATGCAATGAAAAATGTGAAGGGAACACCTACCCCACGCCCGCACTTTTGTTGATTTCAGTGATACGGTATACAGGGGGCAGGGCAGAGATATGCCAACCTTTTTCAAACTATTTATATTCACTGAGGGCAATATTGTGTACAGGAGTTAGGGGGTATAAAGCTGAACACACACCTATTGTCTGCCTTTGCTACCTTGCACTGGGGACAGCCTTTATCCAAGGCAGACTTGAGCTTGCACTTGTCCTCTACCTCCTCGCCTTATCTGGGGCCTCATGCATTGCCCTCTATCCCAAATGGTCTGGGTCCCTGGGAGCTGTGTGGTGGTTCTTTACAGGACTTCTTAGCTCTTAGGGGAGATCCTACCCTGCTTCCCCATTTCTGAGGCTGAGCTACCCCAGAATTCAGGCAAGGTTTGGCTGAATCTGAGCCTGGCCCTGGACTCTTCCCTTGCTGGGTTTAGCTATGCTGGACACCAGATCAGTGCAGGAGGGGAATCCCCTGGTTCAAGAAGAACTGAAGGTCGCAAGCTGTCAGTGCATCACATTTACTGATAGGGCTGTTATGCACTGAAGTGCATAACGGGGCTTCCTTTAAGCCTCTAAGGGTATGTCTACACTGCAATTAGAAGCCCAGGGGTGGCCCATGCCAGGTGACTCAGGTTCATGGGGCTGGGGATAAGGGGCTGTTTAATTGCAGTGTAGACGTTCAGGCTTGGACTGCAGCCCGAGCTCTGGGACCTTCCCACCTTGCAGGGTCCCAGAGCTCAGCTGCAGCCTGAGCCCTAACCCGAACATATACACTGCAATTGGGCATAGACAGCTGTGGATGTCTAATTGCAGTGCAGACATACCATAAGGGCCTTCTATCTCTCCCCTAGTAGCCTGCTAGGGACAGGGTTTCCAGAGATTGGAAACAGAAATAAACTGAAGTCTGAAGACAGCTAGAGCATTCTATGAGATGATGTAACATCATCCAATGTCAGTGTTCTGTACCCAGCAACTGAGGCTGTAACAAGACAGTAGTGCAATAAGGAACTTGATGAAGGTTTGTAAATGAACTGTGTTATAAACACCATATTAAAAAAAAATCATGGACAGTTCCTTACACAGAAGAAAATATTTTCTTATTCACACATATTACATTCAACATATTTTAAATTATTTTCTCAAATATCTTCATGTTCATTGTAGGTCTGAGGTGAATTAAGCATTTTTAGTAAATTACGTGTCTCTGGAACATAAGTACTGCAGATGTTTACTAAATCATCCTTGATTCTCAGTAGGACTGGTTCTTTTGCTCACTCCCATTCAGCATCTCACAAGAAAAGATGAAACGATATTAATGCAACTTCAGTGACTGTCAATGTTAACAGTATTTAACAAGACAAACACAGCACTGCGTCATATAAAATTGATAAGTATCCTCTTGAATAAAAAGAAAGTGCACGTTGCATATTATAAGAGAGGGGAAGCACATAATGGGCTATAGAAAAAGTAACGAGCATTTTATTTACTTCAGTATTTGCTATTGCAATTTTCCTTATTTTTATTAAATGCATAAGGATGGGGGAAAGCTTCCTCTGCTTTCTGTAGACATTTGGGATTATGTTGCTTTATTAATCTGTGCATTTATTGTTGCATATTGGACATTTTCCTGTTAACCCTGAGATGTAAACTGGAACAACAAAACAAAAAAAGCAGTGCCAGCACAAGAAGATCATACCCAGAGGCACTGAGCCATTAAACATGCAAAAATACATGAGGAAATGATATACTTTCCTTTGAAGGTAGCAAAGGATTCAAAAGAACAAACCCATGCTAGCAGATACAGTTTTACTTTCTTCTTTTTTTCTTTTCTTTCTAAGACAAAGAAATCTGCTTTTTAAAATTCTATTCCATGTTTCTATTTTTCTTCCCCTTATAAGTTCTTCAATTGAAGTAACCATATCTAGGCCATATCTGGGCACTAATAAACAAATGATATTAGTCATCTAAAATGTCCAGTTTATCATCAAAAACCCCACATTTTTATTTTGCAACTAAAATTGAGGGTTTTTGTTGTTACTGGAAGTTTTCATTGCCAAAACCCCAAAACATTTCCTAGAAAAAATTCAGTGACAAGAGAAAAATATTTCTCAATCAGCTCTGCCAGATGTGGGATGCAATGTGTGATAAAGACTCAAAATGAGAGACAACTTATCCATGAAGAATGAATTCCATAACCTTTTACTGTAAATAACTATGTGTAACCTCAGTCAGTTTTCTGAATCTTTATTTCTGATGTGAGTACTTTTAAACAATGGAAGTGATGAGATCCCACATGTGTGTGGGATATAGGTAAATTAGGGACTAAATGAGTGAGATCTCCTGAAATGAGTACAACTGAGTACAATAAGAAGGGATTTCCCCCACTTATCAGGAGTAATGGAACTCATGGAAGAAACTTTAAGGCATGTTGTCTGTAGGGAAGAAGGCTATTCAGTTCTTTACTGTATTCTTATTTTTAGACAGGGAAATAGAATTATTTTACTGTAAATCGCCGCAGAGGAAGAAATCATGATGATGTACGTACTTTGCACCCTGTTATACAGTCACTTTGAAGGAAAACAAATAGAAAATTGCCATGTTATGGACATTATGTAAAATGTTATTTTCAATATAGTTTGGTGGTGCCCCCCTCTGCACTGAAGGAAAAACTATCAGGTGTGGGTTTAACACAATCATTCACTGTTTGCAAATGGTAAGGAGGACTGTCAGTGATGCTTAATAGTTACAGCTATTTTCAAAGCATATTTCAATCCTCTTTACTTCTCCTAGACAAACTGTCTAACATCTGCTTTTACACAGAGTAGCCTTTTTGAAAGTAATCTCAACGATAGTAGGAATCTTGGAGGCAGATCCTCTAGCTAATGAGAACAGAAGATTTAAATGGCACAGCACCAATATACAGCAGCTGTGAATCTGGCCCTTGATTCTTCTAGTCATAAAACTGTACTCACCTTTATCTCCCAAGTTCATAAAAAATCATTAATGTCAAAATTATAGAAACATTAAATGTATTTTCTTCTTCCAGAAAATGAATCTAAGTGAACCATATTTCTTATCACACTTCACTGTGATTATGCAACCATCAATCAAGATCAGATTAAGGTTTATATTATAATGGCTGCATAGCATAATCATTCTGACTACAGGCTGTAAAGCTCCACAGAAATACACAGTAGAGAATAAATAATGCAATTTAGATTATTCTGATTTAACAGAACAGGTTTTGTCTTTCCCTTTTGTTTAAGGCTAAGTGAGCAAGCATGATAGGTACACCATACAGAGCATTCGCAATTAATAGCCTGTGCTTGACACATATGCAGAGCAAAAATAAATGAAGAACACATTTGAATAATAATGAAAAATCAGTAGTTATCTTTTTCCTAGCAATTGGCTCTTAACAAAATACATTCTTTGTATTTAATGGAACTACCCTTTCCAGAAGCTTGCTTTAAAATAAATAATAAAAAAGCAACTTAATAGGTATAATCAAGACTATAAGGCAGACATAATGGGGAAAAATGACAACGTGAAGACAGAGTAGGGAAAAATTCTTTTAGATGGCATCCGACAGAATTTCTAAAGGAAGCAGCTTTGTGTTAATTGAGAGGCTTTGGTTCACACAGGAATACTGCTGATTACTGCTGGATTTTGTAATTTTGTATTCCCAGTAGTGGAGTTCTGCCTAGGAACAGTTCTGCCTCTGCTATGAATGAAGAAAATAGTAGTATGTGTGGGAAGAATAAATGGCAAAAAGAACATTTCACACATTAATTGTACATTAACTATGCAGAGTGGAACCAATCGAAAAGAAGCAGATCAAGCATTCAGCCTTGGGTAAGGGGAGGCATGTAGCTGTACCACTACAGGAAAAGCACTTGGGGAGAGGGATGAGGAAGGGGAAGCAGGTGTCAGGCACATACCCTTGTTTTCCCCTTTGCGCCTGACTGCAAAGTTTAGGATGGTCCTATGTTGCCACTCATAGGATCAGGACTGGGGTTTTACTCCCCTATATAGACACAAAGGACCAAGGTACATTGGTATTCTGCACAATTATGGTTTAACAATGAAACAGAAATCCTATTCAAATATAGCAGTAAATGGTGAATGAATGAAATGGAAGTCAAATTTTAGAATGACCTCAAGTATAAGGGCTGGAGAAAGATGTGAACCCAAGTGATTTCATGCAAACCATTACACATTTTATTTTACTGTTAAAGAAGAAATATAATGCTGTGTGCTTCTAACGCTGCAAGTTATTTTACCAGGTTGAATCACGTCTCAGATGTATCATCATCATTAACTCCAATGTTAATTGTCTTCTGAATATATTATCACTGGGTGTTTCTTACAACCCTTTTAGTGCAACATAAAGGAAAATGATCTATCGGCTTTAAAGGTTTGTAAATCAGGATTTGAATATAGAGATGAGCAGAGCAGCCCTGAGAGGTTACAGCTAGCTCGTGACTAAAATGTAATGGAATCATAAAGACATCTGTGTTACATCAATAAATAGCCAGAAAGAAAAATGTACTCAGCAGCCATCTAATGGCTAGGCTTATTCCTAGCACATGAAACCAGATTCACAACCTGGGTTGCACTGGCAAGAACAGATTGTGGACTCCTGGTGAATTTAAATTCAATCCAGTGTTAGGTCACATATGCAGTGACTAGGGTGCCTAACCATCCCTCCTCACCACAACCACCAGCTGTGAAAGGCACCAGCACAGATCTGCCAGACACCCTCTCCTCTACAGTTCCAGGGTGTCTGCCCCCTTTAAGGCGTTCCCTCCCATTTTTCACCAGCACTGGCAGCAGCCACCCAGTGGCTCTGGGGTGCTCGCTACTCTAACTAGACAGGTTGAGCAGGAAGTAGTATTTAAGATGGCTTATGTTAACCTGGAGAAAAGGCAGAGCAGTGCAAGCCACTGGCAACTCATGCCCCGGCAGGTATTATGGATTTAGCTCATGCAGCCCCAAAGTGGTCTGGGAAGGGTTGGACCTGGCAATGTGCTGATTCAGCAACTCTCAAGGTCAGCCTATGGGGCCACAACCAGATTTAATAGTTCAGCTGTCCTCTACAAAGGGCAAATCCCTCTTTTAGTGCAGGTACTTCCCAGTAGAGCTGGATGGGAATTTTCTAACAAAACAGTTTTGTGGCAAAAAATGCCAGTTTGTTGAATGTGAATTCTTCCCTGGGAACATACCAGTTTTGACAAAACTTTCACCGGGGAATGATTCACAGCTCCAGGATGGAATTTCTGGTAATAAATAAATAAATAAAATAAATAAACAAATAAATAAATAAATGAGCGAGCATGGGAGACACTCACTCCAGAATAGACCATGGCCTGGTTGTTAGTTTGCTCAATTGGGATGTGGCAGAATGACACAACAGGGACTCGGGCTTGGGTCTCCCAGGTGAGTGATCCAACCAGTCACTCCCACCCCCAAAATGAATATTTATTTATTTATACAAAGTGGAACAGGTCCAACAGGATGTATTCAGTGAGAACCACCCCAAAATAGCCAGTAGCCTGGTGGTCAACCTCAAAAGTTCTTAGTTTTGTCTTGATGCTGAACAGGAACATTTTTTAAGTCTCACATGGGAGAACCACTGCCTGCCAAGCTCTAGTCGCTTGGCAAGCTATCCCAGAGAAAATTTCACCCATTATCTACCTTGCAAATATGTGGTGGGTTATAGTATACTATTAGGTGCTTGAAAATAATTCTATTCCACAGAGGTTCTTTTTCCAGACCCATCAACAGTGTTCATATACCTAAACTTAGCTACAAGACAGTTATTTACATCACTAACTTGCTGAAGTAATTCCAGAACAGGCTTTATTTGACAAGACACTTCCCCAGGATATTATATTGGGAAAGTCCAGCTCATAACTTTCATGCAAAAACGTCCATTCCAGAAAACTCTTGTCTTGCCAACATAATTGTGAATTCACTTCAATAATTAAGTCTGCCCTTGTCACATTTATGCTTATTTTTAAAAACTGATTGTTGGAAAAGTAATGTTATGTGAGGGAGAGTGAAGTAAGAGTGACTGCTTGACCTTTATTTCAAAGTCAGTATTTTAAGAGGACAGAAAAGGCTTAATATTTAAGCAGTCCCAGTAAATTAACCAAGTGCTAACCCATCTTTGGAATTACTGGAGAGTTCTACTCATCTCTTGTGTGCTCAAACTCCCTTTCAAGTGAGTTTAGTTTTACTTTTATTTATGGACTACATTTTGGTGAACTTTTACTGTCTCTCTCTCTCTCTCCCTTAACTGGAACACTAACAAAGTTAAAGACCAAAAACAAATTTTAATTTTAAACTCTCCAAATCCTAAACTTATCCTAGGATAAGCAAAAAGGGGTAAACATCTGTCAGTTAAACATTAATTCAGTTCTCTCCATTATCAATAATTATTTTCAAAATCTGGGACTCCCAGTGCAATGCAAACAATAAGATCTCTTGCTCCAAACATGGAATTCACTCTTCTACACTCAGTAATAAAGATTCACCCATATAGAGCAACTACTAGGAGTGGGGCTTAAATCTTAGAACTCTGCAGCCAAGTTACTGTGGGTATGTTTACACAGCAAAGAAAAACCCACGGCTGGCCCATGCCAGCTGACTCAGGCTCGCGGGGCTCAGGTTGTGGGGCTGTTTCAGTGCAGTGTAGACTTCTGGACCTGGGCTGGAGCCCGAGCTCTGGGATCCTCCCATCTCCCAGGGGCATAGAGCCCAGTCTCCAGCCCAAGCCCAGATGTCTACACAGCATTGAAACAACCCCGAAGCCTCTGCCTGAAGCCTGAGTTGACTGGCGTGGGCCAGACGTGGGTTTTCTTTGCTGTGTTGATATACCCGGTGGTCTGCCATTTCATGAGCTTACACACTAAGCAGGACTGGATCTCATTACTAACATGACGAAGCAAGTGATGTATGTTTTTCATTAGATGGATGCTGTCCTAGTGGAGGTGCTGTATTGCAGATTAGATACAAAGCAGGTTCCTGTCCATTAGTAGTCAATAAAAAGCCCTGAATCTTTTTGCAAAACTATGCATGTTAAAGCTGGCATTGTCATCAACTCTATTAATTACAGTCTAGCTGCCATTCCAGTACCAGCAGCTGCTTATGATATTTTGTATTCTTTCCTAGAGTATAATGTTATCTCTTACTATTATAATAGCTGCAATACCTCACTTGAGAAGTAGCTGTATTTTGTGAATTTAGGCTCAGCATGGCAACACCTAACTTCAGGCATCCTGCCACCTAGTGGAATCCACAGCCCCGAGTTAGGTGCCTACGCTCCCTATACAATGCACGGGGAGAGTTAGATGCCAAGAACAGGACCCTCAAAAGCCAGAAAACTGAGCAGTGAAGTGCCTAAGCTAGCTGGGAGGAAATGCTGAGGAGATGGGAGTGGCCTAAGCCCCTCACATGGACTTTAGTGCCTAAATCTGTGCTGGAGGGAGGCACTTGTCTCCTTTTAGGATTCACAATCATGAACCCTCTACTGGAATTAGGTGCCTAAGCCAGGTCAGCTGTCTCTTGCAAAAAAAATACAGGTGGTGCTGCCACTGGTGCCCTTATACAGCCCAGCACTTACCCAAGATGTGGGAGAGCCCAGCTCAAATGCTCAATCTGTATGAGAGGAGCAGAGACTTGAACATAGGCCTCCCACCTCAGTGTCCCACTGGGCTGTAGCAGAGGAGGGGGCTCGCTGACTCTTTCCTGAGACTCTGAAATTGGCTCTAAGAATTAGGGCTTTTGAACCGAAAAACAAAAACAAAAACAAAAAAGCAGGAACCCGCGTGTGACTGTGAGATAAGGAATTGCCTTCCATTCTTGTCTACTGGATGCAGCTCAATTTAAATATATGCCAAATGCCTGCAGTTGTAAGTCTGGTTGGATTTTCCCAACTGGAATGAATAAGGCAGACATCATTATTGCATATGAAATTACAAAATAGTACTGACAAACATACAGAGATGTGACTTCTATTTTCCTTGTATTAGATGAAGACAGAATTGGATGCCCAGTCTGCCCTAAAGGGAACTGAAGAGTAGCTGCCTAATTAGAATTTGTATTATGGAAGCACCTAGGGGCCTCAAACAAGACAAGGACCCAGTTACATGAGGTACTGTACAAGCACATAATAAAGACAATCCCTACCCTCTAAGAGCTTATAGTCCAAATAGACTAAACAGAAAAAGGGTGTTCAGAAATGACGTATTGTCTCAATTTTACAGATACGGAACTGAGGTACAGAGAGGCAGTATAGCTACACTGCAATCCAGGGGTCTGATTGCAGCTCATGTAGATATACCCAACTAGTTTAGGTACCAGAGCAGTGAAGCTGTGGCACCATGGGCTTTGGAGTGGGCTAGCCACCCAAATAATTACCCAGGGTTCTGAACAGACATGTACTGTGGCTTCACTCCTCTCTGGTCCATGCTAACTAGTTTAAATCTAACTCAGATATGTTTGCACAAGCTGCAGTCATATCTTCTGTTTATGTGTAGACACAGCCTAAGTGACTTGCCCAAGGTCAGGAGGAAGTGAACTCCAATCTCCTAAATACAAGTTCATCCTTCCTCTCTAGAGCTCCAGGACTATCGGAGGTCCCCAGATATGGGAGCATCAACCCAAGTGAGTGGATCTTTTACAACAAGCACCTTTAGAGTTGATTTTTTTTATACATATATATAAATGGCCTGGGATGTTGTCATTAGGCACCTTTTTGTTTGCTTTGCTTAGACATGTACTAAAACAAAAAACAGTATCAATTTTTTTGAGGAAAAAAATATTGATGCTAGCTCATAGCTAAAAGTTTACCATCTTCTCAAACAAGATGTGTGAAGATTGTTCTTTTAAGAGATACCAAGAATAGACAGACTAGATTCAGGAGAAGACACAATATCATCTTTGGAAAAAGAACGACCATGAAAGACTTTTGTATTTTCCTTCCTGAGACGTGGGTCAAGTCATGGTAAGCACATTATGTACATTTTTTAAAAGACTTTTAAAACTGAATTTTGAAAGATAATCTCTGCCAGCACAAAGAACCATCTGAACTATTACTATCCAAAGGGTTTGTTCAGAGAAACTCACTGCTAGGAACAAAATCCGGTTTTCTTTTGTCCAGCATAATACAATTATTCTGTGTTAGAAAAATACTAAATGTACCAAAATAAAACTATGAAACAAAAAAGAACAAAAATAGACATCAAGAAACAACACCACTGCAGTTTCAAATTGTTCATTTGTTTTGTTTTGTTTGGGTGGGGGGAGGAGAAATGGCATCATAGGCATATCATAATATTATGATTTTCTATTACTATATGGAGCATAGAGAATTGAGCAATAGTTGATCATTTCGAAGCATATTTAAGCAATCTCTGTATCAGAAAATAATGGAATACAGTACTCTATTTACCAGAGCAGAGCTTTACTTTTATTTCACAACACTTAGGCCTGGTCTACACTACGATTTTAGTTCGAATTTAGCAGCGTTATAGCGAATTAAGCTTGTACCCGTCCACACAACGAGGCCATTTAATTCGATTTAAAGTGCTCTTAAAATCGGTTTCTGTACTCCTCTCCGACGAGGGGAGTAGCGCTGAAATCGACATTGCCGGTTCGAATTAGGGTTAGTGTGGACGGAATTCGAAGGTATTGGCCTCCGGGAGGTATCCCACAGTGCACCGTTGTGACCGCTCTGGACAGCAATCTAAACTCGGATGCTCTGGGCAGTTGGACAGGAAAAGCCCCGCGAACTTTTGAATTTCATTTCCTGTCTGCCCAGCCTGGTGAGCACAGGTGACCACACAGAGCTGAGCAGCACAGGTAGCGATGCAGGCCGACAACCGCAAACGAGCACCAGCATGGACCACACGCGAGATACTGGATCTGATCGCCATATGGGGAGAGGATTCAGTGCTCGCAGAACTGCGTTCCAAGAGACGGAATGCAAAGATCTTTGACAAGATCTCCAAGGGGATGATGGAGAGAGGCCACAATCGGGACTCCATTCAGTGCCGTATAAAGGTGAAGGAGCTCCGACAGGCCTATCAGAAGACGAAGGAGGCCAACGGACGGTCCGGGGCAGAGCCGCAGACATGCCGCTTTTACGATGAGCTGCATGCAATTCTCGGAGGGGCCGCTGGTCCGGGGCAGACCGTGGACTCCGAGGAGGGGTTACTCTCATCGTTGAATGACGAATCTGCGGACGGTGAGGAGGAGGAGGAGGAGGAGGAGGAGGACGAACTTGTGGAGAGCACACAGCACTCCATTCTCCCCGACAGCCAGGAGCTGTTTCTGACCCTGACCGAAGTGCCCTCCGAACCCTCCCAAGGCGGCATCGCAGACCCCCTGGAAGGGACCTCTGGTGAGTGTACCTTTTCAAATATCTCAAACATGGTTTAAAACAAGTATTTGTTTAATGATTAATTTGCCCTGGGGACTTGGGATGCATTCGCGGCCAGTACAGCTACTGGAAAAGTCTGTTAACGTGTCTGGGGATGGAGTTGAAATCCTCCAGGGACATCTCCATGAAACTCTCCTGGAGGTACTCCAAAAGCTTTTCCAGAAGGTTTCTGGGCAGGGCAGCCTTATTCCGTCCTCCATGGTAGGACACTTGACCGCGCCATGCTAGCAGCAAGTAATCCGGTATCATTGCTTGACAAAGCTTGGCAGCGTATGGTCCCGGTGTTTGCTGGCATTCAAGCAACATCCGCTCTTTATCTTGCTGTGTTATCCTCAGGAGAGTGATATCGTTCAGGGTAACCTGTTTGAGATATGGGAATGTAATTAGGGGGACAGAGGTGGCCCCGTTCCTACTGGGCTGTTTGCCTGTAGCTGAAAAGAAATCTTTCCCTGCAGTTAGCCAAGCGGGCGGGGGGGAGGGGGTGGATAATGTCGCTGAGTTTTTCGCGTTTGGCTAGCAGGGGTCTTCCCTGATACCAGCCACGTGGTGGGGGGAGGGGTAACGCGATCATCCCACAGAAGTGGATGGGGGGGCTAGTTTGCGATCTGCATGGATCTTCCATGGTACCAGCCACGTGGTGGGGGGAGGGGGTCATCCCACAGAATTGAATGGGTGGGTGGGGGGTGGTTGTTATGTTATCTGATGCTGCACGGTAACAGGGAAACCGCAGCACGTAAAGGGCTTTGCTTGCTATGGGAAAGGAGGGCGCTGATTTAATGCAGAAGCAGCAGGACAATGGCTTACCATGGCTGCATACAAGCCGAAATCTGTTGCCCGGCCCTGCGTCTGCTGTGATCTCTAACACCAAAGCCGCGGGCACTCAATATAAGATGCAAAAAGCGACCTTGTACATTGCTATGTAATGTGAAAAGTGTTCACCGTGAAAGAGTATAAGCATTGTTCTATAAAATGTATCTTTTTACATACTTCTCTCCTTTTTTTCCCTCCTACTGCAGCTGCAAATTCTTCCATCCTCCCGCCCCCAGCACGAAGGCTCTCCCAGATAAGGAGGCGAAAGAGGCGCACCCGAGACGATATGTTCTCGGAAATAATGCAGTCGACCCGGGATGAGAGAGCTAATTTTAACGATTGGAAGGAGACTGTATTGAAATTCCGTCAAGAGGCCAGTGACCGTGAGGAGAAGAGGGACCAGCGGGAGGACATGAGGGACCAACGGGAGGAGAAAAGGGATGAACGTGAGGAGAGAAGGGACGAACGCGAGGAGAGGAGGGACGCCCGAGAGGAGAAGTGGCGGGATGCAACGCTGGGGCTGCTGCGTGATCAGACAGACATGCTCCGGCGTCTGGTGGAGCTCCAGGAACGGCAGCTGCCGGATTACCGGGTGCCGCTGCAGCCCCTCTATAACCGCCCTCCCCCCTCCCCAAGTCCCGTAGCCTCCTCACCCCGACGTGTAAGAACGCGGGGGGGGAAGCTCCGTGCAACCTGCCAGTCCACCCCATTAGAGAGCCCGAGCAAAAGGCTCTCATTATTTTGAATGTTGTTCCTGCCCTGTTCCTTCACTCCTACCCTCCTCCCAAACCCCACCCGGACTACCTGGTTATTTCTCTCCCTATGTTCATTACCCCCCGTTAATAAAAAGTTCTTGATTTGTAATTTGAAAACGACACTGACTTTATTTTTTTTTAAATAAAACTGGGATCGAAGGGGGAAGGGGGAAGGGTGGGTTGCTTACAGGGAATGAGTGAATCAAGTGGGCGGGTTTTCAACAGGGACAAACAAACATAACTTTCACACAGGAGCCTGGGCAGCACTGAAACTTGTTTTCAGAGCTTCTCTGATGCGCACCGCTTCCTGGTGTGCTCTTCTAATCGCCCTGGTGTCTGGCTGCGCGTAATCAGCGGCCAGGCGGTTTGCCTCAGCCTCCCACCCCGCCATAAAGGTCTCCCCCTTGCTCTCACAGAGATTGTGGAGCACACAGCAAGCTGCAATAGCAATGGGGATGTTGGTTTGGCTGAGGTCCGAGCGAGTCAGTAACGAGCGCCAGCGACCTTTTAAACGTCCAAAGGCACACTCTACCACCATCCTGCACTTGCTCAGCCTGTAGTTGAACCGCTCCTGAGTACTGTCCAGGCTGCCTGTGTATGGCTTCATGAGCCACGGCATTAAGGGGTAGGCTGGGTCCCCAAGGATAACGATGGGCATCTCAACATCCCCAATGGTAATTTTCCGGTCTGGAAAGTAAATCCCTTGTTGCAGCCGTTTAAACAGACTAGTGTTCCTGAAGACGCGGGCGTCATGAACCCTTCCCGGCCATCCCACGTTGATGTTGGTGAAACGTCCCTTGTGATCCACCATTGCTTGCAGCACCATAGAAAAGTACCCCTTGCGGTTTATGTACTGGCTGCCCTGGTGCTCCGGTGCCAAGATCGGGATATGGGTTCCATCTATCGCCCCACCACAGTTAGGGAATCCCATTGCAGCAAAGCCATCCACAATGAGCTGCACATCTCCCAGCGTCACTACCTTTTTTAGCAGCAGCTCAACGATTGCTTTGGCTACTTGCATGACAGCAGCCCCCACGGTAGATTTTCCCACTCCGAACTGATTACCGACTGACCGGTAGCTGTCCGGTGTTGCAAGCTTCCACAGGGCTATCGCCACTCGCTTCTCAACTGTGAGGGCTGCTCTCATCTTGGTGTTCTGGCGCGTCAGGGCAGGGGAAAGCAAGTCACAAAGTTCCAGGAAAGTGCCCTTACGCATGCGAAAGTTTCGCAGCCACTGGGAATCGTCCCACACCTGCAGCACTATGCGGTCCCACCAGTCAGTGCTTGTTTCCCGGGCCCAGAATCGGCGTTCCACAGCGAGAAGCTGCCCCATTGCCAACATGATCTCCAAAGCGCCGGGGCCCGTGGCGCGAGACAATTCTGTGTCCATGTCCATGTCCGCATCAGTCTCGTCGCCGCGCTGCCGTAGCCGCCTCCTCCTCGCCTGGCTTTTCTGGTCCTGGTTGAGCATAAACTGCACTATAATGCGCGTGGTGTTTACAATGTTCATGACTGCAAACTTGAGCTGAGCGGGATCCATCCTTGCCGAGGTATGGCGTCCGCTCAGTTCAACAAGGAAAAAAGGCGCGAAATGGTTGTCTGCCGTTGTTTTCACGGAGGGAGGGGGAGGATGTTCCCAGAACCGCCCGCGACAATATCTTTTGTCCCATCAGGCATTGGGATCTCGACCCAGAATTCCAATGGGCGGGGGGGACTGCGGGAACTCTGGGATAGCTATGGGATAGCTACCCACAGTGCAACGCTCTGGAATTCGACGCTAGTCTTTGTGCATGGACGCGCACCGCCGAATTAATCCGCTTACTGTGGCCACGTACAATCGAATTTATACAATCGGTTTCATAAAATCGAATTCCGTAAATTCGGACTAATCCCGTAGTGTAGACGTACCCTTATTCAAGGTTTCTACTTTCAGGCCCCTGAAATCTGATCCAGACAGGAAGATCCTTGTATAAGCTCCTTAGAGTCATAGATTCTTAGATGCCAAGGCCAGAAGGGACCACTATGATCATCTAGTCTGACCTCCTCTATAATACAGACCATAATAATTCTTAGAGCAGATCTTTTAGAAAAACATCCCATCTTGATTTAAAAATGGTCAGTGATGGAAGCTCACTGACTTCATTGTTGCTCCATGTGGCTCAGACTGCAGCATCACGGCCCGTTGCAGTGAAAAATTGGTATACTTGTTGTCTCAATATTTCTGTAAATAGCACTATATCCAGTGTCATTGTTATTAAACACAGTATGGGTAGATTGTGATTTTAAACCTCAGCCCAGGCGATAAGGGGGATAAGAGCCATTGTATCTGATATAGGCAAAGTATAACCCAGGGTGCCAAGGGAGCACACCTACCAGTGTTAACTACTACTGTTTATCCTTTAACGAGGCATAGTATACACTCACCCACATTTCCCATGTGCAGTATGGAAGAAATGCTGGCTTGTGCTCTCCCTCATGACCCCTGTAGGGTTCCTAGAATTTGTTCCACCTCTTGAACCCCGGTGCAGGTCTAGATTGTATCTTTTGATCTCTAAGAGACCTACACATGAACATTTATCCATTTTGTCTCCTTTATTCATGATAACGGCCTCACTTCTTACATATTATCCCATGTTCCAGGTCTTCAAGTTGCTGTGAGGAAGGCAATAAAACCCACCAGACAACATCTCACTCCTGTCTGGAGGGAACGTTTCCCTCCTGACCCCAGAATAAGTCATTGGTTAGTCTCGCAGCAGGTCTGGAAACTTGGCTCTGACAACTATACCACCTATAGGGCAGGATAAGCAGGGCAGCTTTCAGCAGCAAGACTGGTTTGTGTGTGCTCTGGAATGTTAATAACCTGAGTAAGGGGGAGAGAGAGGTTTGCTGGAGCTAATGGGTTTCCTCACCCCTATTCTTAAATGGGCAAGAGGTGGCTAGGGAGGTGGGGTTCCACTCCACTCTCCCCAGCCCCAGCCTTTGCCCACACACAGTCCCCATGTGCATTCTCAGCAAGGAATAGCTAAAAAGACCCCACAGGATGGGCATTGCTCTGCTAGTCCAGTCAAACATTCCCCACTGAGATGGGAAGCATCAGTTTATGAACCTCTTTCCATTCACATGTATAAATGTTCAAGCAATGGACATCTGAAAAACACAGAAGAAAAAGAATATCATTGACAGGGCACCCTGTAATGTTGACAGACCTGTGAGAGTCTTTTGCCCACTCTCTCATATTATTTCCACTGCATCTAGTGTGGCTATATGCTGTAATGGGCCAAACTGCACTTCTCCCTCCAAGTGGAGGCCTGGATCTGAAGCCTCACCAAATAAGGGTAATCCTCCCCAAAGGAAATGAGATTAGAGATGACTGAAAAATATTCATAGCATAAGTTTACTTAATAAATTTTTGCAATATTTTAAAATAAATTATTCACTAAATATTTCTTTAAATTATTCACCCAGCTAGGCTGGGAGCTCAATAAACATATTCACTAGTCAAACATTCAATGCATTTCATTTCAGATAAGTCATCTGATGGAGGCTCTGTTTAATTATTCCTGTTGTTATGGTGACCCCTCTTGAAACCCAGTGGCATTGTCACAATATCACACATGTACAGGTGAAAAATAAAAGCTTTTTCTGGTCCAGTGGTTTGGGTGCTACCCTACTCCACCAGACTTGTTGTGTGATCTTGGGCAGGTTATTCAGTGTCTGTGCCTCCATCCCCCACCTATAAAATGGGGATGATAGCACTGCCCTACCTCACAGAGTGCAGTAAGCATAAATGCATTAAAGCTCGTGAGGTTCTCAGGTACTAGAATGATGAGAGCCATATACAGACCATGGATAGATATTTACTGAGGAGAATAAATCAATTTCAAGCATGATGGAGAGTTCAAACTAAAACCACAAGGATAATTTAACAGTGAAACAGCTTTTTCCCCCCTTCCAGCCTTATGCGAAATTAAGGCCTTTGTGGTTGGTTGGTTGGTTGTTACTGTAGGCTTTTGTTTGTTAGTTTGTTCTGATCTTGTATTAACATTATCTGTTAATGTTCAAGTCTGTGGCCTGAGTCCAGATTTATCCTGGTGTAAATGAGAGCAATATTTGGTCCAGTTTTGTTAAAACAAAACTAAAAATAATAATAAAAAGCAAAACGATCACCGGATACAAGGACACAAAGCCCAGCTTCAATGAGCTTACTACTTTTGTCTCATATCATATGCTAAGCTTTTTTGTTATTTTATATTGTAAAACAAATAATTGTTGTTCTATGTTTTAATTGTCAGAGCTGCAGAAAAGAGACAGCTTTCCTGGAAGCAATCTAGACACAAACTCCAGTTTTGAGACGAGTTGGTTATAGTTTCATATAAATCAATCAACTGCATAGATATTAATTGTGGCCTGACCACATAAGCATTCTGATTGAACCTGCTGTGGAGATGGCAATGAGGGGAAGCAAACTCTGGTTTTCAAAAATGTAGAGTATAAAAGCTTATGAATATCTCTGACATCACCCCCACTCAATTAGCTACCAGACATGATGAGAGACAGCTATTTACAGTCAGCAAATATAGACACTTCTATCTTTGCACTAAAAAAAATTACCACACATATTAAACATTTGTTAGAAAGGGAAAGTACCAAACTCCCTATCTTATTAGAATATCAGGTACGTTTTCAAAGCAGTGTGAATGTGGTATCATAATGTGCCCTAATCCCAGCAAGTTAGAAGATTGATGGAATGCAGAGAGATGATCAAACAATTGGCCCTGAGGCTGTGCAATGCATTAATTCTTCAGAAATTCCCCATGCGTACCAAGTGAAACTTGCATCATCTCTTAAAAAATACATAAGTCTATGAGTTTCCCCACCACAATCCTTCATTTGCAGTTTATAATAGAAATAATGCCCCCAATGTAGGGCAGAAGTATTAAACCGCAGAAATATACACTTCTGTGCACTCGTCTAAATATAATATGCCTGCAGTGCCTTTGTTAATTAAAAAATACTATTAACCAGTGAATATATATTACATGCAAGAAAACCCAGGTCACAAATTGCACCTTTACTGACAGTCTTAGCAAAATAGGCAAGGAGACTGACCTACTTTCATCTCCAAAGTGGGTCCCCTCCACTTTAGGTATGAGGCACACTGATGGAGGGAAAGCATTATACGTATGTTGTATTGCCTCTCCTTAGGCAGTACCTGTCCTGTGGAGAAATAGAATAATTCAGTCCCTGGGCTGTAAATTCACTTAAGAAGGAAAAATGCTTGTAAGAACAGCAAAGTGAGGAAGGAATAAAAATAAACCTAAAATACTTCCCTGGGAAAAGAAAGAGTAACACTATAGCAAATGCACCTGTCAGGGGTGGTTAAGTGATTAGAAGGCAGGAGTAAGACTGAAGAGGCCTGGAAGGAGATTCTATGCAGTACCTTTAGGAGGCACAACACAGAACTTGCAGCCCATGGGGAGGGAAAGCTAAGGTGGTTTAAGCAACCTTTGCGCCCTTCCAATTCTGGGGTGCTACAGAGGACCAAATTACTTCAAGCATAATTTAGGCAATGTTTGTGGGGGTTAGTTCTATGGGAGGCAGCACTGCTCAGAATCCCCATAACATGGCCCTGGATACCCCCACTTCCCTTCCAGCCCCTTGCTCTGCCCCTGTTGCACTGAGACTTGTGAGAGGGTCTTACTTAAACTAATCTTTTTAATTCTGTGTTTGTACAGTGCCTAGAGCAACAGGGTCCTGATCCTTGACTAGGGCCCTTAGGCACTATAATGCATATAGTATACAACAATATAGGGCACATTACGGTTATCTTGTGCAATACTGTACCTCTATTGGGGGAGTTCTGCCTTGGCCAGCAAAGGGGCTCATATAGTCCCTGTACATCACCGTGGCCACAAACAGGAGCTGTAGTGGGGATTTGAAAATATCACCTCTAGGTTCTATTCCCAGTTTTGTTTCTAACTCGACAAATCACTTATCCTTATCATGTCCCAGTTTCCCCACTTGTAAAAAATGGAGTCAATGGCCCATCTGCATGACCTGCTTTAAGGCTTACGGATGAGAATTTCCTTTTAAATATTCATTGCTACTACTAACTGGTGCCAGGTGACCTAAAACCAGAACAGGCTGGTCCTGCATGAACCATGCAGCAGTAGGTCTGCTGTACTGCATAGCATACTTCACTATTTTATGAAAATAAAGAAACGTGTATATGTTTTCATGTGATATTGATATTTAAGAAAAAGCCAGTTCTTCCTGTGAAAGGGTGGAAACTAACCTTTAATTTCTTACAATAAGCAGAATAGAACAATCAAAAGATCAGAAAGAATAGGTGGAAACACATAATTAAGTTCTCAGCAGTGTCTGATTGATGAGTTATGTTTGAAAGATTTCCTCACACAATATTAATCTGTTATTGTATAGAGTGTTTCCATAAGCTGCAGCAGGCAGTTGGTTGCCTTCTTTTAAAGACGGGATTGAAAGCATAATAAACAGTTTCTGTAATATAAGTGTAGCTGATACAAAAATAATTCTAAGGTGTTAACTCAGACTCACTACTTCAACAATGGATTGCAGTCTATCATTTGATATCATGTTTTTTCAAACCTTTAGGAGTCTGAACTTTGAACAAATCTTACCCTATGGTGCGATGTAACTAGATTTGTCATTGTTTGGATTTTCATTTCATTAGAAAGTGATCATATCGTTTTGCTGAACTCCTGCTCTCTGGCCATAAAATTAAAGATGAAGTCAGAAACCAAGATAAAATTATGTTTCCAACTCCTGTATGTGGTCATGATAAACTAAAGTAACTGTAATGTCTAAATTCTTATTGCCCTTGAAACACTGGTGTAGTAATTAACTGCTTGCCTTTTAGACTGCCAAATATAGTGAACCCCAGTACCTCAAGAAAAAAAATCTTGCTTTTTATACTCACACACTAACTTTAGACTTCGCTCCTCATTACAACATCTCTTGCCCCCTCCCCACCTTCTTTCAAGAGGAAACAATGATTCAGGTATCCCTCTTTCTCCACTTTTCCTCCCGATGAGGAGTAGAGAGGTTAGGCCCTAGTTTATTTCAAGCTTAAAGATTAGAAGCAGGACATGGAACTTGACCCTGAACTGTGTTTGGAGCCATTATGGGACACTGAAGGGATGTGTTCTCATTGCTCTGCTCACATACAAGTTAGATCTGTACCAACTCCAGCTTCTCAGGGACCATTAAGGTTAGCTCCAGGCACAATATGTTGTTAGAAACAGTCTAAAGCATAGCTGACAGATACATGGATCTCAGCTGTTAGGGATCAGTCTGAAGTGAAAAAGTTCAGTCATCTACCTAGCTTAAGAGGAAAGGAGGAAGTTTTAGTCACAGTTGCAATGTGAGCATCCAGAAACAGTGCTAGGTTCAACAGGACTGTGAGATTACATCAGGGGTGGGCAAACTACTGCCCGTGGGCCAGATCCAGCCCGTCAGGGCTTTGGATCCGGCCCGCGGGATTGCCCCCTGTGGCGCCATGGGCCCTGCGCCATTCTGAGAAGCGGACGGCACCACGTCCCTGCGGCCCCCGGGTGGGGGGTGGGGGGCAGAGGGCTCCATGCGTTGCCCTTGCCTCCAGGCACCGCCCCCTGCAGCTCCCATTGGCCAGGAACGGAGAACTGTGGGCAATGGAAGCTTCGGGGGAGGTACCTGGAGGCGCGGCAAGGGCAGCACACATGGAGCCCTCCTCCCCCAGGGGCTGCAGCGCTTCCTGGAGCGGTGCGGGGCCGGGGACAGGGCAGGCGTGCAGGGATCCTGCCCTGGCCCCGGTGCGCGCCGCTGCCACCGCAGAGCTGCTTTAGGTAAGCAGCGCTGGGCCAGAGCCCAAACCCCTCCTGCACCCCGCCCCCCACGTCCCTGCCCTAAGCCCCCTGCCTGCACCCCACACCCCTCCTGCACCACAACCCCCTGCCCTGAGTTCCCTGCTGCACCCTGCACCCCTCCTGCACCCCAAATCCCTGCCCTGAGCCTCCTCCTGCACGCTGCACCCCTCCTGCACCCCAACCCCCTTCCCTGAGCCCCCCATACACCCCGCACCCCTCCTCTGCCCCAATCCCTTGCCCTGAGCCCCTTCCTGCACACCGCACCCCCTCCCGCACTCCCTCCCGCACCCCAACCCTGCATACAATTTCCCCACCCAGATGTGGCCCTCGGCCCAAAAAGTTTGCCCACCCCTGGACTACATAGACCTCCGGAGGGCAGATACCTTCAGTTGTTGGAGAGATCAGAGCCAAAAACTAACCAATACTCACCCATGCTTAGCTGAACTGAGAGCGAGTCAACCATTTTTCATTCAGGTCCAAAATTTAATTTAGGCAGCATGTCAGCAGAGAAACAACATTACAGATGATCTGTTATAGAACAGATTCAGTGCAGTGCTTTGGCCTAGTTAAAAAATGAAAAGCTATAAAACTACTCAATTTGCTCATAATACCTACTTGCAATGGGGATGAAAGCATTTTTTTTTTCAGTGTAATTTGTAGAGGTATATCGTATAAAAGGATCATACAAGCTCAGATAATGGTAATTAAAATCCTCATCTCCAGAGTTATGGAAGCTAGAAAAATCTCTGGCCCTATCTGCACTAGGAAGACCTGTTATTGATAAATAGTTGTCAACAATAGTGTAGATGGGACAAATTGGTGTCAAATCCATAAGAGAAAATCTGTTCGACACCACAGATACAGCAAGCAACTCTGGTTGTCTTATTGTAGAGTTAGCTCAGGCTATAACCTGGATGTTGCCTAGGGTTGCCAACTTTCCAATTCCAGACAACCGAACACCCTTGCCCCGCTCACTGACCTGCCCCTTCTCTGAGGCCCTGCCCCTATCCTGCCCCTTCCCGAGACCCCACCCTCTGCTCACTCCATCCCCCTGCCCTCTGTCATTTACTCTCCCCCACCCTCGCTCAGGTGCTCATTTTCACTGCAAGGCCCAAACAGGCATATTTATTGTTTTGACAGATGTATTATGCTAAGTTCAGTTAAAAAGGGTAATTTTTAAAAAAATGAAATTTTGCAAAGGTTTTCATGTTTCTTTCCCTCCCCTCTTCCCATTTTTTGTAACCAGTTCCATGTTTTTTATTCACTAAAGTTGTAATTTTATGTGTGGAATTAGTACTACACATTTTCACAGCTGCAATGGGTCCATTAAAGGCCCATTCCTGAAGCCCAAATATAAATCCATAGAGCACAACCACAGAAATGCACACCTGTCCAGATACCTATATAATCAGGGGCGGCTCTAGCTTTTTTGCTGCCCCAAGCACGGCAGGCAGGCTGCCTTCGGCGGCATGCCTGCGGGAGGTCCGCCGGTCCCGCGGATTCGGCTTGCCTGCCGCCAAATGCCAAATGCCACCGAAGCCGTGGGACCGGCGGACCTCCCGCAGGCATGCCGCCGAAGGCTGCCTGACTGCCGCCCTCGCAGGGACCCACACATATTTTGTATAATCATTTTTTTGTTCGCAAGCCAGCAAAAGGAATAAAAGTCAAAGAGTTAGGCTGCAAATTTTATTCACACATGTACACACACGCAGGGCCGGTGCAAGGAAGTTTCGCACCCTAGGCGAAACTTCCACCTTGTGCCCCCCCCCCCCGCCCCCCCGCCACCCGGGGAGCCCCCCCGCTCTGCAGCTAACCCCGCCCGCCACCCCGCCACCCGGGGAGCCCCCCGTTCTGCAGCTAACCCTGCCCGGGGAGCCCCCCTTCGTGGCAGCTAACCCTGCCCGGGGAGCCCGCCCCAGCTCACCTTCGCTCCGCCTCCTCCGCTGAGCACGCCGGCGCCGCTGTAATTCTCCTCCCCTCCCAGGCTTGCGGCGCTGATTGGAGGAGAATTACAGCGGGGGCTGTGTGCTCAGTGGAGGAGGCGGAGCGAAGGTGATCTGGGGCGGGGAGCGGTTCCCCTGTGTGCCCCCCCCATTACTGTGGGCAGCCCTCCCCACGCCCCCCGCCAGGAGCATCAGCGCATTTCGGGGGAGGGACCTTCCGCCGCTCTAGGCGGCGGAAGGTCCCTCCCCCGAAATGCGCTGACGACCGGGGCTCTGACGCCCCCCAAATCCTAGCGCCCTAGGTAACCGCCTAGGTCGCCTAATAGGTTGCGCCGGCCCTGCACACACGTGACAATACACACACCTCCCTACACAANTCCCCCCCCCTGCAGCAGCTAACCCCGCCCGCCGCCCCGCCACCCGGGGAGCCCCCCGTTCTGCAGCTAACCCTGACCGGGGAGCCCCCCTTCGCGGCAGCTAACCCCACCCGGGGAGCCCGCCCCAGCTCACCTTTGCTCCGCCTCCTCCGCTGAGCACGCCGGCGCCGCTGTAATTCTCCTCCCCTCCCAGGCTTCCGGCGCTGATTGGAGGAGAATTACAGCGGGGGCTGTGTGCTCAGTGGAGGAGGCGGAGCGAAGGTGATCTGGGGTGGGGAGCGGTTCCCCTGTGCGCCCCCCCCCCATTACTGTGGGCGGCCCTCCCCGCGCCCCCCGCCAGGAGCATCAGCGCATTTCAGGGGAGGGACCTTCCGCCGCCCTAGGCGGCGGAAGGTCCCTCCCCCGAAATGCGCTGACGACCGGGGCTCTGGCGCCCCCCAAATCCTAGCGCCCTAGGCGACCGCCTAGGTCGCCTAATAGGTTGCGCCGGCCCTGCACACACGTGACAATACACACACCTCCCTACACAAAGACACACTGTCTCTTACACACATACAATGTATGCATGCACACAGTTGCCTACACAGAGACACTTTTCCATACACTTTTCTAGGGGCTGCCTAAATCACCCAGGGTGGGCTGGAGGGGAAAAGATGGGGTGGGGGAGAGAGGATGGGGAGGGAAAGAGGCCAAGGACAAGAACAGGGTGGGGGTGAGAGGGGGCAGTGAAGGAGAGAGGAGGGGGTGTGGAGAGTACATGGGGGGATGGGGATGCAGGGGGAGGCAGATGGCTACAGCTGCATGAGGATGTGGGGGGCATAGGAGTGTATAGGGACATAATGGGAGTGCAGCAGTGTATGCAGATGAATGGGGTGCAGGGTGTGGGGGGTGAGAGACACGTGGGTGGCAGCTCTGGGAGGTGGAGAGGATGGGTGGGAGAGCACTGTAAGGAGTACAGGGCTGGGATGGGTAGGTGTGAGGGGCAACATGGGATGGGACGGGGAAGGGATGCAGTGAGGGGGATGGGGTTGCAGGATGCAATGATGGGGATGGGGGTGCAGGGAGGGGGGGTGGGGATGGGGAGGGATGCAATGACGGAGGTTGGGTGGTGGGAAGGGGAGAGATTTAGTGAGGAGGATGGGGGTGCAGCCCCATTCCCAGCACTCAGAGACGGGGATACACATACCTCCAACTGCTAGATGCCGGCGATGGGGCAACAGACCATGGTACGCCACAAGGCACGTGCCGCAGCTCGAGCCCAGCCGCGCGAGAAGAGAGCTGGGCAACAGCAAGAGAGGTGCGCGCCATGCGACCCCTCATCAGCACAGTTGCCAACTTTCACGCAATAAATAAGCACCTGGACTTTCACAATAAGCCAAAAATCAAGCTAATCCTGTTTCAAAACAAGGCCAAAACAAGCCAATCCCTAAGAACCCCAACACTCTATGTGACTAGATGCCCCCGGAGTGCAGTCTGGGACTGTGGTGGGCCCGCTGTGCACCCCTGACTCTCTCCCCTCCTTGCCCCTACTTGCCGGGAGCTGATAAAAAAAAAGAAGCAACAAGCAACAAGCCAAAAACTAACCAATAAGCAACTCACAAGACAATTAAGCGAAAAACAAGCCCAATTTCTGCGGTGTCTTTTTGGGGTTTTTTTTGCGGGTTTGGCATGTCTGCTCAACAGCCGCCTGCTGAGTGCTCGAGTGGTGCTAGTTCCTCCCCTGCCCTGACCCAGCCAAAGGGCGCAGTGCCTGAGGGCAGGGCAGCATGCGGACCCCTCCTGGCAGCCCCTAATTTAAGGCTAGGAGCCGGACATGCTGGCTGCTTCCTGACCCAGGAGCTGCACAGTGGCTAGCGGGGAGCGTGCCAGCCCCAATCCCCTCTCCAAGCACACAGAAAAACTAAGCTAGGCTTAAGGGTGCTTTAAATTCAGACTAGCATGGCTGAGGGTATAGACTTCATCTTAGGTTTCACTTCAACCTGGGCTAGCAACCAGACATGCCAAACCCACGGGGGAAAAAACGCAGAAATTGGGCTTGTTTTTGGCTTAATTGGCTTGTGAGATGCCTGTTGGCTAGTTTTTGGCTTGTTGCAGCTTGTTGCTTTTTTTTTTTTTTTTAATCGGCTCCTGGCAAGCAGGACAAGGGCAGGGGTGGGGGGGAGGAGGAGGAGGAGGGGCAAGCAGGGGGGAGAGAAAGAGAGTCAGGGGTGCACACCGGGCCCACCACTGTCCCAGACTGCAGGCCGGGGGATCTAGTCACATAGATTGTTGGGGTTCTTAGGGATTGGCTTGTTTTGATATGGGATTAGCTTGATTTTTGGCTAATTGTCAAAGTCGGGTTGCTTATTTACCAGGTGAAAGTTGGCAACTGTGCTAGCAACCCGCCTATTTTACAATGAAAACACAGCCCAGGCAAGCCACAGCACTGTTAGTCCTCCCATCCAAATGCCCAATTCCACCTGGGCTGCATTTTCTTTTCTGTCTCCTTCCTTCTTCTGCCCTAGACGTCACCTTACACAGCATTTTAACCTCATGTTTGCTATCCAACAAATCCTCCTCCCAGTGTGCTTTCAGGTGGCCAGCCCTCTGGTAGAACTGTGGTATGATATCACTAAGATCCATCCTTTGGGGAACTGTATCTAAAATCAACATTCTATGTTGGTATCTCAAAGAAGCTGGCAGCAAAGGGGACGGAACAGAGGTGATCACAGTTATGGTGAAAAGTCAAATCCATGCAGTATCCTGCTAGAAACCCAGCCCAGGAGATGGGCTAATACACTGTGGATGTAGACTGGTGTGTGTGGCATGGATTGGGCTTTGCAGTGAGGATGCTCCACCAATGATAGGGTAGCCCAGACTAACTGGCTTACAGCAATGGTGTTGAAAATGGTTTGAACCAGTCTAAAGAACATGGAAAACAACAACTAGTGGTTAGAACATGGAAAACAACAACTGCGGAGTCCAGTGGGACCTTTGTCAATGGCAGGCCATGCTGTTAGCAAAACAAAGCTTTTGCATGTTTCAGTTAGTTCTTTTGTAGGACATTCCTTCAAAGCTTTATTTTCAGGTAAATTAAGACACTGATGTATTAGCAAGGCAATGTAGTCTTACAGTGCAAGGTAAGCACTTCCAACAATCAAAGGTACAACCGAGAAGCAATGTTTTTCATTTATTTTCTTATGACTCTCCTTTCCATTGACTCAAATTTTCTAGATATTATTTATTTTCCCATTGCTCTAAATTTTGGCAATTTTAATTTATCCTAAAGATTTTAATTAATCTGCCCCTATGCTTATAAACTTTGCAGGGAACTTTAAACAAATAATTATGATTTTAATTTGTTTCAAAGGCCTGTTGTCTTATTAGGAGCCTTTTCCTGAACTTTCAGCTCTACTTGTAATGTAAAACACGGAATATTTGTGGAATTAACTGTTCACTACATGTTATTCCTCAATTGTGTGGCTCAAAGTCAATTAAGGGATTGTCAAAGCTTGCAGGAGGCTATATTGTAATCCATGCCTTATTTTAATACAAGTTCAATACGCTACATACAGTTCACAGTATTATAGGCCTTGATGATGATCAATTAGAAATTCCACAAAAATAGCAGCTGCTTCTGCAGGGAGCCTGATTATTCTAATATCTGGTGGAATACTGATAAGGATACCAAACAGGAGACTTTCTCTTGAAAAGTCAGCTACTCTTTTATTCTTGCTTCCTTCAGTTCATATAGATCTATTATTTCAGTAACCTGTACAGTGTATAACTTTACTCACAGATTAGAAATTGGGCAACACAATGGCAGTTCAAACTGATTGCAGATAAGCAGGAGGTAGGAAATAATTTACACTTTTCATGTACACAGAGGCCAAAAATTCACGGTGGAGAAGAGAAGGAAGGAAAAAGCCCCCCTTGGATCTCATTGGTAGCTCGGAGAGAATGGTTGCTTAATACTCAGCAGCAATTACAAATAGAGCTGGTTGGGAATTTTTCTCTCAGAAAATGCTGATCCATTGAAACAAAACTTTTTGTAAGAAAGGCTCACTTGATGAATTCCCACTGTTTGGTTTTCAATTTTGAGGTTGTCCCATTTCAACAACATTTTCAAAGTGACATTTGTTTTTCCAGTTTGAAATTATTTTGTTTAGAAAAGAAAAATTTATAGTAAGAATATTTTAAAAAATAAAGGTTTACCATTAAAAAAACAAAAAACAAAACAGGAAATCTAAATAATCAGTGGTACCTCAAACAGAATATTTACCCTGCAAAGAGAGGAGTGCCAAAGCCTCCATAAAGTCCACTTTGCTATTGGTAGGGGTTATAGGATATGGGGAATGAATAAATGAACTTTTAAATATTTATGATCCTGTTTCTTTGCCTCATCCTTCTGGCTGAGTTTCAGTATTTGTTCTTCTTTATTGGCTCGTTCCCATACAAT
The DNA here is from genome assembly GCA_003942145.1 of Platysternon megacephalum. NCBI lineage: Eukaryota > Metazoa > Chordata > Testudines > Platysternidae > Platysternon > Platysternon megacephalum. Next base: position 5,043,769 of record QXTE01000117.1, read on the forward strand.
TCCAATGGCATTTCACTGTCTGCCAATATGTCAAGACATAGAAAGAGTGGAAGAAGGAAGGTTCCCTCCCCCCCTTCACATCATATTCCCATCAACAACTTTATATAAGAAATAAAGCAACAAAATATATATCTTAGCCACATGAGTTCTTTGTGGCCTCAACAAGGATCATGACTCCAAGTCAGTGTTTTTACTGAAAAGGATAATTCCCAGTCATGATACCTTGTAGTTACGTGCATAACTAATGTTGCATTATCTTGTGAAAGCTGCCACTGGTTGCTCATGACCACTGGATATTCTTTCAAACTGTGTGTTAATTTGAATCTCTGATGAGTTTATCTGCCTTTTGAGATTCAAAGCAGAAATCTGTGAATAATGCAAGTAGTGAAAACCTGTGAACAGTAAATAGAGGAATGTTGTACTCTTAGGTCCCATTCAGATTACAGAGGTAAAGAAAACCAAACCAAACCCTGACTTCCCGATTAAACACAAATCCTGTAGAAATCCATTTTCTTTTTATAAAAGTCTGAACATAGAACTCATGAAAGCTGCTGAATTGACAGCCCAGGAGACTGAAATCCTCTGTTTATCCACAGATCAGGAACAGTACAGAGAGAAGTGTAAGCCTCTCTACACAACTTTGCCAGTGTGCCTTAAACCCTGGCCTCATGGGACCACCTATAGAGGTAAGAAGATAATTCGGTGTCTGGGCTCATTTAATTTCTTTGCTGACTCTGCTATTTAGTGTTAAATGTGGTAGTTGACTTTTGGTGATGTGGTTTTGATGTGGAGATCAGTTCTCTGGGAAGTGAACTGAGATCACAGAAACTGCTTACCCTCAGAAGGCTCTTCAGCATTTTATATATGTAACCCACACACCTCCTGGGTGTGGAATTCTGTTCCCTCTAGTGGCACTGAGACTACTTAAAGATTAATGAGTCTGCCACAGTCTTAGCTAAGAGCCACGTGACTTTTAGCTCATGCAGTAGAGGCTCAAACATTTAGCTTCAAAGGTCCCAGGTTCAATCCCACCCACAGACAACCAGGGTCTGTCAGTATTACATATATATAACTTGTTCACTACCAGATGGTAAACAACTTTGGTAACTAGAGCTTGGGCTGGATTTGAATCTGTGAACTAGAGAAGAAAGTCTCTGCATTTATCAATGAATTGCATGAGAAATGCAGCCAGCCTGGAAACCCCACAACTACTATTATTTTATGTACAGCATGTGACGGGTTGGATCACAGTAACCCCCTTGGGAGCTGCCGCCCGATGTGCAAAGGCTACCTCTGTTCCTGTCTTCCCTGCCAGCTCGGTGGCTTCAGCTCCCTGTCTTGGTGAAGCCAGACACACCCATCTGCTCCAGCACAGACGCAGGGTCTGAATTACCTGCCCCAAAGCTGCAGGTTTACCTGAAAACAGCTCACAGAAGTGTGCTTGTCTTTAGCACTCAGATGCCCAACTCCCAATGGGGTCTAAACCCAAATAAATCCGTTTTACCCTGTATAAAGCTTATACAGGGTAAACTCATAAATTGTTCGCCCTCTATAACACTGATAGAGAGATATGCACAGCTGTTTGCTCCCCCAGGTATTAATACATACTCTGAGTTAATTAATAAGTAGAAAGTGATTTTATTAAATACAGAAAGTAGGATTTAAGTGATTCCAAGTAGTAACAGACAGAACAAAGTAAGTTACCCAGCAAAATAAAATAAAATGCGCAAATCTATGTCTAATCAAACTGAATACAGATAATCTCACCCTCAGAGATGCTTCAGTAAGTTTTTTCTCAGACTGGACACCTTCCAGGCCTGGGCACAATTCTTTCCCCTGGTACAGCTCTTGTTCCAGCTCAGGTGATAGCTAGGGG
>QXTE01000117.1:5047728-5103802 GCA_003942145.1 Platysternon megacephalum
CAAATCTATGTCTAATCAAACTGAATACAGATAATCTCACCCTCAGAGATGCTTCAGTAAGTTTTTTCTCAGACTGGACACCTTCCAGGCCTGGGCACAATTCTTTCCCCTGGTACAGCTCTTGTTTCAGCTCAGGTGATAGCTAGGGGATTCTTCATGATGGCTCCTCTCCTCTTCTGTTCTCTTCCACCCCTTTATATATCTTTTGCATAAGGCGGGAATCCTTTGTCCCTCTGGGTTCCCCCACCCCTCACTGGAAAAGCACCAGGTTAAAGATGGATTCCAGTTCAGGTGACATGATCACATGTCACTGCAAGACTTCATTACTCACTTGCCAGCACACACATATATTTTATATTTCTAGTTTTAGATACAAGAGTGGTACATTTATACAAATAGGATGATCACACTCAGTAGATTATAAGATTTGTGATACCTTTTGCATGAAGCATATTCCAGTTACATTATACTCACTTATTATCATGTTTTTACAAAACCATATAGACTGTACAACATCACACAGTATCTTAATTATCTCCCTTATCAACCTAGCACAGAGTCTAGAAGAGCATTCTGATTTATTTTGCTTTCAAACCACAGCTCATCCTAAATAATAGTCTCAAGTATTGATGCCTTTTCTCAAACCAAATAATTTAACTTCAGTTTGAATAGCTTGTTTTCATGAATACAACATATGAAGCACTGTGTGAAGCTATGAGATGTTTGAACAGATGGCAAGAATGTGGTCACTGTTAAGCAGAGAAGAACCTTTGGATACTAGTCAAAAAGAAACACTGGATAGGATTTACAAGTGGGGAACAGGTTGTTTTATTTTCTCCTCATTCCACATACACCATTTCCTTTTTGATTTATCCAAATACTTTAAAGGAATGGTTTTACTTGGGGCCTTGTGGATCACATATTACACATTAAAGAACGAGGAAATAAAATATTGATAGAATATTTGACTACATTTTTAGATCACCATAGCTACGGACACATGCTGGACCAATCTTGATTTTAATGACAGGGAAAGGAAATATTGCAACTGCATAAATTATTGGCTAGCACTGTTAAAAAAATGCATCTCTTCACCAGTTTCACAAAAGGAAATCTAAAAAGCTGTTCCTTTCCATTTGCCTCACCAGCCTACACCCCTTGGAACTAGGAGCCTGAGTTTTCAAAGTGCCAACTCCCTGAAACTGCACTGACTTCACCTGGAGCTGCCAGTTTTGTTTGATAAGCATGGAGTCCTCATTCTCAGTACATGGAACATTGATATGAAGAATTAATTTTATCTCAACACAAGGTTGAAGATTTGTTTCTAGAAGTACCACAATATCCTCCTTGTGAATAAAATTGCCTGAACTTTATCCAAGATAGTTAAGTCCATTTATTCAGAGTGTGTATGTTACCTCATACAACAGCACATAGCTAAGGCCAGAAAGGACCGTTGTGATCATCTAAGTCTGGCCTCCTTTATAAGAAAGGCCATAAGACTCCCTGAATTAATTCCTATTTGAACGAGAGCATATCTTTAAGAAAAATATCCAATGTTGATTTTTTTTTGTAAATGCTAGTGATGGAGAATACACCACAACCCTTGGAATGTTGTTCCAATGGTTAATTACCCCTACTGTTAAAAATGTATGTTAAGCACATGACAAAGAGGAAGATAGAAACCAAGACAGACAGACCTACCCATCCCTGGGAAGGATTCCCCTGCCATTGGGGAAGCTATTGGATGCCAGTTATTGCAGACAGTATATCAAGATATTGTTTTCAATGGATCCCTGAAATCTGCACAAATTGGATGAGTACGTGGGAAATCTTGTGGGATTTGGGACGGAAATCTTGGCCTCTTCTATGAAAGGGAGGAAATATCCCCATCCTTCCTGCACAAAGGAACAGTTACCAGGACATTCTGAAGGAAGCTCTAGCCTTTGATTTGGGAGGGTAACTTCTTGCAATATCCTATGTAAATGGTTTGGATGTGGTTATTTGGTTACTCTCCAGGTGTGCAATGCTGCATCATTTGACATCAGAGGCAGCACTCAAGATGAAGCACCAAGTTTGAGACTTTGGCTATAAAGATAAGATAAAGATAAAGAAAGAGTATTGGTACTACAAGATGTTGGCGAAAAATAAAAACCGCTGCTCTATAGGAATCAAGGAGTCTTCGCCTGCATTTCTGAACATGGTCTCGGCATAGTAGATCTACGGAGTGGAAGGACTCACGCATAGGTCTACACTGGCACTGAAGCCCACAGTGTGTGCAAGCAGGGAAAGACCGAAGCTGGCCCATGTCCACACAGTTCAGCTAAGATGGCCTCATGTAAGGAAGAGCGCACACTGCTTGACTGGAGATTGCTAGATCTGCCTGAAAAGAATTTAATCTTCTCTTCCCATATAATTTATTACTCAGGTTGTTTTCTAACCTCTAATTTTAAATCTGGTTGGAAGCTTTCAGCATAATTGTCAAGCAGAGACTTTGTTCCCTCTGTTGTACTCAAGTTGTTTCTCTCATTTGGCTTTCTGTGCTCCCACTGAGCTGTTAATGAGCTGTCAATTATTTGTGCAAATTGGGAGAAAGACACTGAAAAGCTGCTGTACCTGAACTAGAACCCTGCTAACTCAAAATGTTATGAAATAAGTCATTTTAGTTTTAACAACTATCTTTAGTCATGTCCCCTCTTCAGTGACTGTACCATTCTAACAGCTATCATGTAAAATAGATGTGCCTTTAAAAGTAGTTCAGTGGGATAAAAGATCTGCTTGTTTAAACTTAAAGTATATTGAATATAAAAGAGAAGGACCTAATTTCACCAGCTAATTTCATAACAATATTTGAGGAACAAGGGATGAAAGAGGTCACGCTTCCATTGGCATAACAAGTTATGATCCTGGTTATGAGGTTAACAGCAAAACTGTCAAATATGTCCTGATCTGGGGGGAAAAGAATCTCACAAATGTGCAAGTGTGGGTAGTCACAGGAGAACACACAGTGGGATGATTCAAGTGCTTCATTTTAATTACCTGCTTAAGTCATTACAGTATCAGGGCCATAGAGATTTCCAGCTTGGAGCCCCATGCTTCCTCCACTGAGGTGTTGGTCTCTGCTGAGTCTCCTTCCTACCTGCAAACTATGGGAAAGGCTAGTTCAAATCTTGGCAAATGTAGGATCACTGCTTCAACTGGCTCCCTAAGAATGGCATGGATCTTGCAGGGCCCACCAAATTTAGGGACAAAACCCTAGCCCTTTTCCAGAAGGGGTGAGAATGGATAGCAAACCTCACTGTCCCAGGGGGAGAATTCCCAAGAAACGCTGCAAGTTGAAACTCCTGACATTTTTACTTTTCTGCATGGATTAGTCCGGTTTACTACAAAACCTTTTATAGATGACTGGTACTATCAGATTCTGGTAAAGCATTTTTAACTGTGAAAACAAAGACTGATTGACAAAGTGGATCATGTAAAGAGACCACCTAAGGATAAAGTAAGCTGCATTGTAGCAAGTATTTTCTTTAATTAGTAAAGAACACTGGACATTAATTATTTTATATAGTCATATAAGATATATAGAAAGTAAAGGAACAGTATGAATCTGCCACTCTAAAGTGTGCTTTGGGGAGGGAGGGAAAATATAATAAAAACTGTTTTTGTACATACCCTGATACAACTAGATACATGTGTACTACAATTTCAGGACTACAAAACATGGAATACTCAGGATTTATTAGTGGAGCACAGAACCTGTCACCAGATGCCAATTTGAATCCAGGTCAGGTCAGTAGTGAACAAAAAAAATTACTGTATAATACCTGTTCAGAGTTTACATCACTTGCTCTATTGCTCATATTATGAAAGCTACTACTCACATGGCACTAACTGGTAACTTTTCTAGGAGAAGTAGAGGCCTACAATCAAGCCAGAAAATTAATCACATTTCCACCCCTACCTCTAGAGGTACTCCAGGCTAACGTTCAGGCACACAGAAGGGGCAGCGTGACAGTGTTACACTGATTCTGTGGACAATGAAAAGAATATCAGTCTTGTCAGTCTCCAAGGCTGTCAATCCATCACCTTTCACAGACAAGTTCACTTAAACAAAAAATGAATGTCTTTTCTTTTCAGACTAGATTTATTTTCATTGACATCTGCTGAAATCATATGCTTTGGAATACAGATCCTCAAAAGGATAGTTTGGAACCTAAAAGATGCTGGAGTGATTCCAGCTGCCAACGGAGAGCAGCCAATCACTGATGCCCTGCTTTGCCACAAAATGTGAAGTACCAACATCACTGGTCACACATGACAGGCTCAGGCATACAAGCCTTTCCTTTTTCAATATTATAAAACGGTCACAATTTCAGCTATGTACCTGTAGGATGTATCTAAATTTAGAAGAGATGGATGATTAATTGCACCTATAACTTTTAAGTTTATTAAAGCCATTATACTTCAAAATCATGTTATTTGTATTACAGTAGCATTTCGAGGTCTCAGCTGAGATAAGAGGTGAAGTAACCTGCACAAGGTCACACAAAAGGTTAATGACAGTCATAATTAGAACCAGGATCAGCTGAGTTTCAGACCGGCATCCAACAGTCTCAATAATTCTGTTTGTACCCTGCATAACCATAGCATGTGGCATTAATTTCCTCTGTTGAAATTTTGTACTGTAGAAACAAATTATAAAAGAAACAAAGAGTTGAACATAGTATTTATCTATTCTTAAAAGGAGGGAAATTTTACTGTTTTTGTTTTTAAAATGTAGTTATCCAAATCCAAATGTAAAGGAACACCACTTAACACTAGGCTGACCAGCTGTCCCAATTTTATAGGGACAGTCCTGATTTTTGGGTCTTTTTCTTATATAGGCTCCTATTACCACCCACCCCCGTCCCAATTTTTCACATTTGCTGTCTGGTCACCCTATTGAACACTTGCAGAGCTCTCTCACAATGACAGGATGTAATGCTATCTTTCTGCACTGTGGCATTATGCACATGAACACCTCCCAGTCCTTTTGGTTTTGAGGAGTCTTTTGCCATGATCACTTTGTTTGCAGTTAGTGCACCAGTGATACAGTCTCTTTGAATGTATCAGATTTTTTCATTGTTACACTGTCAGTACCAAGTTGCCTACTTTTCCCCTCCATGCTGTGGAATCCTTCTCAAGGGAGTTATGGGGACTGAGCTGGTGAAGAACTCTGCTGAGCAGGTAGAGGTAACCAGGGACCAGTTGGAAACACCGGGCCTGTACACTTTCTGCTCTGTGCCCTTTGGATCCCCTTAAAGCTGGTTAGATCTCAGGTTCTCTCGTCCCCAATGGAAGAATTCAGGTTATTCTGCTCCCCAGTGGAAGAATTCAGAGGGCATTATGTAAGTGGAGCTTGAGGGCTAGTCTACACTGGCAGCGCTTTAACCTGCCTTGTGTGGTCATGGTGCTGGGACCCAGCGCTCTTAAAAAACAAAACAAACAAACAAAAAAAACCACCTCCACAAGGGGAATAGCTCCCAGCACTGGTGCACTGTCTACACTGGTGCTTTACAGTGCTGAAACTTGCTGCGCTCAGGGGGGTGTTTTTTCACACCCCTGAGGGAGAAAGTTGCAGTGCTGTAAATTGCCAGTGTAGACAAGCCCTGAGTCTCCATCATGATCTGTCCCCTTACTACCACTCCAACACCCCTTGCTTGGGAGGCTTCTCTGGGTATTGGCTTGTCTACACTTACATTTTATAGCTCTCTAACTTGCTGGCTCAGGGGTGTGAAAAATCACCCCCGAGCGCAGCAAGTTTGAGCGCTTTAAAGCGCTAGTGTGGACAGGCTCCGAGCGCTGGGAGGTGGATTACCAGCAGGAGCGCTGGTAGAGAGCTCTCTCAGCGCTTGTGCATGACCACACACACACTTCAAAGCGCTGCCGCGGGAGCACTCCCATGGCAGCACTTTGAAGTTTCTAGTGTAGACCTAGCCGATTGCTTCCTCACCATTGCTCCTCAAAACTCATTGCTATGTGCAGGCTGCCTTATGCAAGTTAGAACAGCCCTGAGATTGCTGTAACCTACACCAGAAGTTAGGCCCACAATTCTAGGAGGCAGGATGATGTCTCAAAGCCACCTTTACCACCCCAATGTAGTTTATATGCTGAGTACATCTCAACCGGATAACATGGAATTTCCTGTCACCTACATGGGAACAACCCATGTGGACAACAGCCCTCAGCTCCTATTCAGGGAAGCCTCCACTTGAAGAGAACAGGAATCTTGCTTGAGTAAGGATTGAAAGAGATTCCCCCTAATAAACAGGAAAAAAAAATGTTGCAGAAAAAATAGAGGCCAGATTCCCCAGTGCCTTTCACAGTCAGTGCAAAGTAGGTATAAAATGCATGCATATCACAATAGTGCAAATGACTCAAAAGATGCAGGGCAGTGGAAGAGTGAGGTCCACAGGATGAGGAAGCACAATGAATTAATATCTCCCATCAATGCACATATACTTCCTTTCAGAGTAAGAATACCATCTGAAATCCAGATATCTGTTCCTAATGACAATTCTAGGCTTGCATGATTCAAAGAGAGCACTTCCTGCCTTCCCACACTTTAGAGTGAAAAACAGGTCGTATCTCCACTAGCAAGATTAAACATATGAAAATAAAGATTAAAAAGGTATTGAGTGATTGGTAAAACCTGGCATTTGCCACCTAACTAGATGTAAAAGCCAGTGGGGCAAATTCTGATATCACTTAAACTGGGGTAAATCCAGAGAAACTTCACTAAAGTCAGTGACATTTCTCTGAATCTACATCAATGTAACAGAGAAGAATTTGGCCCAATATTACAAAAAGGTTTCTATTATATAGTCTTCTACTAAATAGGATTATTCTTGTATACCCATTTAAATAGAACTACACCAAAGAACAAGAATTGAGCTTAATAGCTTTTTTGTGTATTTAAAAAAAAAGCCATCAGAAAGATAATTTTAGTATTACTGTCTGACATTCCTGGGTTGTCTCAATTAGCCCCAAATGATAGGTTTGCATTTTTTAAAAAAAGGAATGAATAATTTCATGGCCTCTAAGAAAGAGTTCATTCCTGCAAACCTTTCTCAGGCAAAGCTGAATCAGGGTATTAAAGGACAAAAGTCATGAAAATACATTTTTGAAAGTGTAAGGTATTACAACCCTTTTTTTCTCCCACAAATAAACGTCATTATGCCACTGTAGTGCAATTAATTAGAACTGTGCTTATTCTATGATAAAAATGGACAAATTGAAACATACTGTAGCAGCTGGCATAACAGAACTGACCTTTGTAAATCAGTCTCTTAAAAAAAAAAAAGAGCGAGAGAACCGTTTATTTTTGTAAGCTTTGGGGAGAAGAAAACTCACCCCCACTGGAGAAATTAAAATTCTCAGAGAGTTCACTGATGTGATCCTGAGTGTCACTGCAGTTTTGTTTATTAAATCTCAGTTTCCGATTAGCATCTCATAAAACCCAACATTTAACTTGGCAGCTTCTAAGGTTGTCCATGGATATGGAGCATCTGTGTGACCCATCACCTCCACCCACCCAATGATGAAGTATCAGACAGAAGTCAGGGAGAAAATATATTCTTACAGAAGTGTCCTAAAGAATTTAGTGGGTAAAAAATGATAACGCTATTTTATAAAATAAAGTAGACAATGATATCCCCGCCATAAGCATTGGAGGATGGTGCCAAGGATCTCAATTCACTATTAAATTATTTAGGGTTTTTTTCAGAATTTTTATAGGATGCTGTCTCACTTATTACAATTCCATAGGACTTTCCCTAAGATGGTTATGTTTAATTCTGTAGGACTTGCCATAAGATACTTATTTTTAATTACATGCTCCAAAAAAATCACAGATCCCATGACTCCTGTAACCAATGCAATATGGTGTAAGGTGATCTGTGAAAATCAGGAGCATGGATATGGTACAAAATGGCATGATCTTCTAGGCGCATTATGTCATCATGGAATAAGGAAGAAGTTTGGCTCCATTTTCTCTACTCCCAAAGAATGCCTGATTATGATCCTTTGGTATATCAACCTTCCTATGTAGACTCAGACTTTATTTATAGCAATGCTAGACAATAACTATATAAACCACATACACCCTTGGGTATCCAGAGCTAGAACCCAGAGACGTCATTTCCCAAAACACTGGCATTTACCACTTGTGCTAATGGTGGGTGTCCTTAGCTGAGCAGTAGCAGCTGCAGATTCCTTAATCTCTCTGTAGGCCAACTACCCGAGGGCAAGACTGCAAATATACAAAGACAGTTCATTACATTAGCATACTATTTTAAAATATAGGTAAGATGTTCTTGTCATGAGAAAAACAAAAGGTTTTAAAATGGGGTAAGTTTCCATGTGGAAGGGAATCAACACCCTTAAATAATAGCTAAGTTGTCAGGTCTTTCAATCACAATGCAAAATAACCTACCATTAACTCCACAAATAAGAATCAAGTTGAAAGGCTTCTAGCAAATTACAAGTGAATCACCAGAATCTGCTTCAGGCAGAGAGATATTATTCCTAAATTGTTGCCAGTGATATACAGCTTTAGCATTTCTTATTGCTAATTTGCACTGGTTTCTCATACTCTAACAGATCATTACATGAGCCAGATAATTTGTACTGCTGCCAATAACTGTCTCAGAGGTAAGGCTGCTCGGTCTGACCATGTAGAATGAATAGCAAGAGGGAATTTTTCCCAATTGGAGCACTCTTAAGAGAAAATAAAAATAACCTACTGATGTATCAGCTAAAAAAAAAAAAGTAATGTGTTCTTAAGGCAGATTAAAAATAAAACACTACCTTAATAATGTCACGTTGATAGGAACTTCCCCTCTTGGTCCTTTCACTTTACTGGATGTCAAAAATGGACAGTGAGCCAGTCTATACTCAAAACTACCATCAGCAGGCATGTAGGAAGCTTTAGCAAAACTAAGACACACTACTGCAAATGAGAATAAAAATGCAGGTGTATACGCGTACACACACACACACACGCACAGAGGCTAAGGTTTCCTTTGCTGCTCCAAACTGATCATTTGTATTTAACCCCCTCAGTTCTTTATTAGTCATTTGGTTGTGTGAAGCACAGTTCATATACTGAAAATAAAATGGACAAGTTAATCAATAATAGGATGCAAAAAGAAATTATCTAAAACTAATTGCCTTATCCATAATTTGCTTTGGGAAGTGGACAATCAACAAATGCCCAGGACAAGACGAACTGATCACAAGTGGTGTTGAGTTCACCGTCACCTTGACCCTTCTTTCACAACTTCCTTCCTATGTATGTATGAAGTTGATATAATTTAAAAAGTCCCTTCATACACTGGCTTCTGACATTGGGGCTCATGAAGCCTACAGCGTGGGATTCAGCAATAAAAGAACTTGACACTTTGATCTCTGTAGGTACAATCTTTTTCCCTGTAAAAGTTTTATTTCACACAAACCGATGAACATCTGAGCTACCAAATGATAAAAGAATAGCAACACTTAATATGACTTTAATTGAAGACCTTGGCTACCCCTCTCAAGCATTTAAGACTCAGTCTTTCATAGTTTAAGTTCACTCTAACATAGTTACACTAGATTATATTAAATTGACACAAATAATGCAATAGTTTTACTTTTCAAAGTATCTCTTTTTATTCCTAAGGAAAACAGTTTTTTTTGTTTCCTCCTCTGTGTCCACAGTGTCTTCTTGTTATATGGGTTTAGGAACTGTCTCCAAGGTGTTGTTCACAGAAAAAACCCTCAATATTTTGACATTACTCTAACTAGTTTCATTTTGTCAGTAAGAATTGCACAATCTATGTTAAACACATAAACAAAACATCCTAATTTTCTCATGCTTTTGTGAATTTTTTATTCAACTTTTATGGTTTAATATGTTCGGAACAGTAAGAATTTGAGAATGTAGAAGGTAATTGAATATTGGCACACCTTTAAAAATGTTCAGAGTTTACAGTAATAAATATTAGCCCATCCTTAAACATGATGTGCTGTAATGTCTGCTGCTAACACCACAAAACATCTTAACTGGCAGATGCTCCTTTTACAGTTCACAAGGATGAAGGCAGTAGTTGATGGATGTTAAAATAGGAAGGAGGGTCTCCAATTTTGGAGGCTATTATCTTGTGTCTTTGATACCTAGTGATGCTGCATTACATCATCTTGTGGTGACAGAATGCTACAAGAGAAAGACAATGGGGAGAAAAGATTGAATGCATAGATCTGTGCAAGGAAATACTGTCATTTAGACTGTACCATGATATAGACTATATTTTGAATGTTAAAACAAAAAATTGGGAGATCAGGAGAAACTGAGATGTCAGATGCAACTAGAATGATTCAAAGTCATCATTAAATGGATTAAAAATTGGCTAATTGATAGGTCTCAAAATAAAATTGTGAGCAGGGAATCAAGGGGGCATGCTTCTAGTGGCATCCTGCAGGGATCAGTTCTTGGTCCTACACTATTTAACATTTTTATCACTGACCTGGAAGAAAACAAAATCATCACTGATAAAGTTTGCAGATGACATGAAAATTGGAGGAGTGATAAACAATGAAGATGACAGATCACTGCAACAGAGCTTGGTAAGCTGGTTGCAGGCAACACAACATAGCCAAATGTAAGTCTCATCTAGGATGAAAGAATGTATACCATACTTACAGGATGGGGGGACGCTATCGTGGGAAGCAGTGAATCTGAAAGAGACTGGAGAATCAAGATGAATGACCACCTGAACCCAAGCTCCTAATGTGATGCTGTGGTCAAAAGGATCAACACTGTCCTGGGATGTATAAATGAGGGTATCTCAGAGTAGGAGGTTAGATTACCTCTGCATTTGGCAGTAGCGTGACCACGGCTGGAATACTGTGTCCAGTTCTACTATCCACAGTTCAAGATGGATGTTGATACCTGGAAGAGGATTCAGAGAAGAGCCACAAGAATGATTGAAGGATTAGAAAACCTGACTTCAGTCTAGCAGACAAAAAGGTATAAGAAGATCCAACAGGTGGAAGTTGAAGCTAGACAAATTCAGACTGGAAACGGGGCACACATTTTTAACAGTGAGCATAATTAACTATTGGAACAATTAACCAAGCGTTATGGTGGATTCTTCCCCTTTAAAATCAAGATTGGATGCTTTGCTAAAAGCTATGCTCCAGTTCAAACAGGAATTAATTCTGGGAAGTCCTGTGGCCTGTTATATACAGGTCAACCTACATGATCACAATGGTCCCTTCTGGACTTAGAATTTTTTAAACAGGAATTCTGAAGAATTACAGACATTTGAAAAATAAGAAATTACATGCAAAAGTAGATGATTCACCTGTCCTGTCTGGAAGAGGGGAGGAGGGAAGTGGTGAGACAGAAGGAAGGAGACAACAGCAGAAGAATAGATCTTCCTTTAGGGAAAGCAAATAGGGAACTTATGGCTGAGGCACCTCTTCTCCAGTCAGATGCTGCCACCGCTCTGTAGCATGGCTAGAAACCTTCAAAACTCCTCAGCCAGAAGACCGCTCCAACTGATGTTCCCACCGCATCTTCCCCCCTCCTTGGAGAGTCCTCATTAGGCAGAAGAAGGGGAGCAGAGGTTTCCCAGGGAGGGAGTGAGGGAGGATGGGGAGATTCATTCTTCATGTTCCTGATTACTTTAAGCCCTGGATGAAGGCTACATTTTTGTTGCTGCTACATTTTATGTATGTTACCCTGTCTGAGGCATTCCCTGGGGTAGTTTTACCTCGTGGGTGTGCTGGGTTGTTTAACTTCTATTACCTAGAATGTTTATTTTTCCAGGAACATTCAGTTTCATCAGTACTCCTGCCTATGCTTTCTTTCCAATTCTGCAGTTAGGGCAAAAATTCTCCCTTCCACTGCACTGCAGATCTCTATTGAATATGCTAGTCTCAGCCCCCGCTGCAGAACTCCCATTGACAGATTCTGCATGCCCCACAGGTGCAGTATAGCCGATAGAGATCCTTAAATCAGATCTATGGAAGAGCACTGTTTCTAATTTGTTATTTAAAGTGTGAAGGTAAGACAGTGGACAGTATTAGATGCACAACTTTTGGTTTTACTGACTGTCATGATTTGCTTTCTGGAACAAGAACTTGGGATTTGACAGGAACTACCTTTGAGCCCATTAGGCTTGCCCAGAAGTAAGGAAATAAAATCAATTGTTTAATGGACTGGTAGCTACAGAAACAATGCTATTAATGTGTTGAATTTTAAATTTCTTTTTGTCAGTATCTGAGCAACTGCTAGCTTCTTACATGAAGCAACATTAAACCAAAAGATTGCCGGGTGGGCCACAAAACTGCATTAGAGTAGTCGATGCTCATAGCAAGGAAAGTGATGAATTATGAAGTATGAAAGCTAGATTCTGAGAGTTAAAGGAAAGGTTTGGAATAAAAATAACTGAGGATTTGGCTACCATCTTCAGATGTCGTCAAAGTTAAGCTTTGTTAAGATCCTCTACTTTAAATCCTATTTATTTTGCCTTATATTTTATAAAAAATAGTCCATCTCTGAATTACTATAAAATGGCTCAATTTTCTATTTGCTGCCCCACATGAAGCAAAGTTACTGTCAGCTTCTCAGCATGAGCACCACAGATCTGAAACTTCTTGTAAATATTCAGGGCATGGGAATGTTTTCTATTTTTCCTTGCAAAGAGGAGATAATGTACTACAAATTCATGAGTTTTTCTTAAAGTTTCTTATATCATTTCTTCTTTTTAAAATTTATGTCAAAAATAAATCTCATTTCCCATCACTCAGGATAAGCAGCATAAGACACAATATGGAGTTTATGTTTATAAATGGTTTAATATTTTGAGAAACATGACCAAATTCCAAATTTAATTAAATGATTCCACCTTTGAAGACATTACAATGTAAATAAACCAAATCCTCAGAGTTATTAAAACTCACGCAATTCTTTTAAAATAGGCCATAATTTTATTCAAATTATACAAACAGTGAGAAAAAATTAACATAAATTTACACATTTACTGGAAAATAAAATCAAAGTAGACCCTCAGATATTTAATATATCTTAAGCCAATTTTCTGATAATTTTATAGCCATTAAAATGCAGCTGTTAATGCTCCATTACATAACTTACTCCTAAAAGCCAAGGAATGCTGCCACTGAGGGCTTCTGTTTAGTCTGCATTTAACTACAGGAAATTGTGTTGTATCCAAAGTTTCATCTCCCACAAACATAAGCTCTGAAAATAGAGAGATAGCAGAATCAATACTTGACTCAAGTGATATATAAATCTGGATATCAAAGAAACATAGAAAGCTCATATTTACAAATAATTTGTGCCAAAGGCAAAATATACATTGTAAAGTGTAGATAGCTGGAATATATTCCAGAGAAACCTCACAAGCAGAGGCAGAAGAAACAGTTTGTAAAGAAGGAAACTGTTTATTAGTTAACATCAGACCTAACAAATTCAGTTCAGTGCTCCAGTTCACTAACCTCTGATTCAGTCAAGGAGGATAGTTATGATCCATAGCACTTAATTGTAAAAACATACACAGCTCTTAATAATCACCTGCTATCTGAGCTGGGGTAAGGGCTGCAATGTATCTCTCTGCCATAAGTAATGTAAATGGGCCGTTAGCAAATTTTGGCCTTTCATTTCAAACAGTTTCAGGCAAAGCTTGAGACGGTAATAGCTAGTTGAAGTTACATAGTCATTTTACTCGCACCAATAAATACAAATGTTGTCTTGTGGGAAGCTTCTAATTAGCACCTGGATAATACCTGAGGTCCCAACATACAATATATTATGTTTTGGGTGCTAAGGAGACTAACTTTGGGGGTTAATTTTAGCTGCATATTTTTGAACGTGCTGTGCCCACATATGGTGGGCTGTGCCATACAAAATGCAGCATGTGGCTCCTTAATTGCCTCTCCTCCTTGTGGTCTGTACTCTTATTATCCTCTAATGTTCCAGACACAAGAAGTAGCTGATTCATTAGGAGACAGGGATGCTCTTGTGGTTACAGCATGAGACAATCACTCAAGATATCTGGGACCAAGTTCAGGCCTTAACTGACTTCAGTGTAATTGCATAGGTGCAAATGACGGCAGCATCTGATCCCTTGTGTCGTGTGCAGTAATCACGCAGACAAGGTGCTTGATAGATCTTTTCATTCAGTACCTAACTACCCAGTGTCTGATTTACATAACATGAGCCTGTTAAAAGGTACAGTTCCTCACACCTGGCTTCTATTCCTTACTCTGTCACAGATCTCCCAATCTGGCAGTTAGCTTAAAGGTGAATTTTCAGAGGACCTTCTCTTTGGGTCACCAACAGAGTGTTTGGCCAGCCAAGCCTAGGTTCTCAGAAAATAGGTTTTAGACTATCCTTGTTACTTGAAAAATTGTTTGCATTGTAGGGCATGCATGGGGGGTTTTGTGGGGCTAGAGGCACAATGTAACATAGCCAGCTGTTTGCCTACATGGGAGGCCTCCTACACTGGGAGTATTCCCTGGGTGTCCAGTGCTTATGTCTCTTTTGTGGCCACTCTGCAGTGGCTCAGCTGAAGTAAAGTGACCCAAAGCACTGACGATGGTCCTATTCACACAAGCTCAATTCAAAGGGAGATGTTTGGAGTCAGCCCCACCTGTGGTTTGTCTTTGTCTGCAGAGTCATGCAAATCAGTCACCATGGCAGCTTTGCACAGTACCTTTCTGCAGCTGCCCAGAATGAATGCATTTGAGAAAATCAAAGCCATGATCATGTGCAAAGAAACAGGAGTATGACAAAAAATCATTCAGCCCTTTCTTGCATGTTTCCTTAACCGTGTCCACATGAACAGCTCCCACTTTCCGCTCTTTGCTGCTTCAATGCTTAATCGGCACACTGAACCTGTACATTCCCTACTTGCTAGCCATAAGGTTTACTGAATAGCAGCAGAGCAAGAACAGGGGAAAGATTTATGCCAGAAATACAGGTGATTCTCTGTGATTTGCTTCATGCAAATGCCAAACAATGGGGTGTCCAATTATTGTCCTATCAGTGGCTGGGCAAAGCCACATTGTGATGAGGTATGGAGTTAGAAGTACTTGAGTCCAATGAACAACATTATCAAAATGCACAGACACCTGCATGCTTCCTGGACTCTCAGGATGAAGAACGCATCCCAAGTAGCATATTTACATATCTAGTAAATTAGATATGTAATTACATAATTAGTACTTAACATATACCAATGGAGACTGTGCAGCCAGTAGTGGGTGGTTTAAAAGCAGGCTGTGGGTGCAGTTCATGACTCCACTAAATGCTTTGGGGGCCACATTGGGATGGTAGAGGATAATTAAGCAATTGGAGGGATCTCCCCTGCTGCTCAAAAATGTCACCGGGCTCACTCCCTTGGAAGGAACATCTTTCCAGCAAGACGGAGCTTCTGACCTTACCCCACAAAATCAGAGAGAGGATCCTGAGATCAATTCCCTCTAACACAGGAGTGGAGAACCGGTACACCACACAGCTGGGGAACCAAGGACCAAATAAGTGCACCTGAACCATTTCATAAGATTGTATATATAACCCACCAAGACAATGCACCATTTCCCAAAGCCCACATCCCCTTCATACACCCCACAGTTACCACCCTCTGCGATCAGCCTGTTGAAAAAAGGCTGCCCATAAAACTCTCTCTCCATGAGCACTCTTCACACTGTCCCTCTACCTTTTATGTAAAACACCTCCAATATTCCATTTATCACAATAAAATATTTGGCAATAATTGTCATGAAGGATACTATATAAAATTGTTGTATTTCTTCATGTGCGATATAAAAATATAACTCTGAGCTTAAATTGCATAAGTGGTGCAGATACTGTCATGTGACAATAGTACAGAACAGTACAAATCCTTTCTTCTAACACTGAACAAGGAACTTTATAAGGAAAAAGTTATTTTTAAAACTATTCAATCTTTTTCAGCTTTATTGTAGAACTTCTGCTTTCAGCATTACTCTGCCCCTCCTACCCACCTCCTGCTACAGATTAAAAGGAAGATGTACACATCTCCACAGATACAAATGTATGAAATTTCAGTAAAATTAAGTTATGATGAATTTTCAGATCTGGGTATGTTTTTTATTTCCTAAAATATGAAAAAAAAACTGATTACTTTTTTTTAGTTCAATCCAGTGGTTTTGCACAACTCTAGAACTCAGTTCTATTACCAATATTTGGCTCTGAAGACAAGTTAGGAAGGCTCTTATATTTTATAAGAGCTTTGAGTAATGCATTAAGCCTCATCACTAGAGAACAGAGAATGTTACACGGTCTCAAACATTTTCATACAAGGATTTGGCACATGCAAGAACCTTCTTACAGCCTGTCTGATTAAATACAGTTCACCAAGCATCATGGCAAATATACAGTACAAACTAGTGTCCTTTCACTGAGGATATAACCAACTGCCAATCTTGGTCTTTGTCCTTAACTTGTCAGCTCCAGTGGACATTATATTTAGTGGTGACTACTTTAAATATGACAAAGGACAAGCAATCTAAAACATCAGCCCAGAAGCTAATATGTAAATTAATAAATGCAATGGTTTTAATATAAAAGATTCCACCCAAGGGGAGAGCTTTTGAAAGTCTAGACTGAGTGACTGTCTTAAGAAGGAAATGTTAATTAAACATCTGAACTACCGTAGCAAGGGTAGATATAAATTTAATATATTTTCAAAATGATTTGACATTGCAGGATCAGCAACAGATAAATTGGATAAATTAGATCAATTAGAAATGGATCGCCTACATGATAAGACCTAACTGTGTTATGTCCTTGAGCAGCAGTCAGCCCCAATACTTTTTGTCACGAACTGCATCTAATACATGGTAGCTGCAGGCATTCTAACGTTGTAAGAGTGCAGGGAGCCTTGCTCACTTCTCACTTGCAATGCATGCTATTGGAAAAATTGAAAGGAATACTAGGTGGGTGTCTGAGTACTCATGATAGTGAGTGAAATCACGGCCCCATTGAAGTCAACGAAGCTTTTCCAGTGACATAAATGGGGTCAGAATTTCACCCTCTGCACCTGCAAATAATGAATCAAGCTCTGTGCTTCCAATCACTAATGTATTTGATTTTTTTAAAAGAGAATTTAATTTTCTCTGTTTTTAAGACACATAGTAGTCCCTCCCCACCCCAATCAAAGCCAACTGATTTTAAAACAGAAGATTATTCCTATTACCCAAATACTCCAATTTTTTACAACTCCTTAAAATATATATAAGGACTTGCCCTCACCCAGAAGGTACTAAAGCAATACTGCAAAATTCTCCTCAGCTTTGATCATTTACCTCAGACACTCAGCAGACTCAGCAGGATGGATGGGATTCAAGGCATTCAGGTAATTCAGGATGAATAAATATTCAAAGGAGAGTAGCTTATCAACCAGATTGGTTCTTTTATACTCTCTTCAAATCATCTGCCAAATCCTCTGTTCTCACTCAAGCAAGCTTCCACACTTAGGGTGGGGCATAGACTCAGAGGGATTTTCAGCACCATGTTACTAAAATCCAAGCACCTCCTGCACCTATAATTCTCTTTTAGCTTTGGTTCTTTGAGTAGGCCCCTCCCAAAATGTGTATGCTGAATTTCTTTTATTTCATGTGTATTCTCATATAGGAGTTCAGTGCCATCAATTCTGCATCCAGAAGTATTTGCATAAAAGCCAATGTCATAATATGGCTCAAAGTTTATACATTTTTATCCTATTTGCTTGCTTTTCTACTGTAATGTTTGAACCTTTTTTGTGAGTTTCTTCTTTTCAGAACATATCTTACTATCCTGTACATAAGAATAGTTAAGTTACTGCCAAAAACTTCTTAGGGAGTCAAACCACCATGTAATTATCACAATGGAAAGCTACTGTAGAATAGCAGACTCACTGCTGGCAGCCCCCTTATGGCTGGGCATGGTTTAGCAGGCTCTGATTATCTAGTAACCTCTGCCAATAATCAGTCCAACCCTGTGGTGGTTTGCCTGTTCTTGTGACTCAATCCTCTGGTCCCTTAATCCCCTTCCAGGGTAGCAGTGTCCAACAAATAGAAGTCCAACATCCTTACAAAAAAATCTTTGGCCCCAAGTCTGAGCCCTATGGTTCTTATATCCCCACATCTTAAGGCTTTCAAAAGTCCTTATTCCCTTATATCAGGGGATGACTTCACATAACCTTCCCTGGTGGTTGGTAGGAGAACCCAGGCCTTCCCACTCCTCTGGGTTCTAGCCCAGCAGGGCCGGCTTTACAAAGGGCGGGGCCCGATTCGTGGGGGGCGGGGCTTGTACTCACCGGGTGGGCGGGGCTTGCCGTGCTCCGGACGGGGGAGCGGGGCTTGCCCCGCCAGAGCCGGAGCTCCGGCCGGGGGAGCGGGGCCGCAGGGCTTGCCCCGCCAGAGCCGGAGCGCGGGGCCCGATTCCAGGGAATCGGGCGAATCGGCCNTGGGGGAGCGGGGCTGCGGGGCTTGCCCCGCCAGAGCCGGAGCGCGGGGCCCGATTCCAGGGAATCGGGCGAATCGGCCTAAAGCCGGCCCTGTAGCCCAGGGACTCTGTAGTGAGCAGGCAAGATCTGTCTCTTTGGACCCAATGCCTGCTAAATCCCCCTAGGCTTCTTCTTATCTCAGCCTATTGCTAGGCCCCTCCCACAGCCTCTATAGGTTCACCCTTCTTTCATGGCCAGGACTCACAAGACTTTCCCCTAGAATCCCCTAATAATTACCAAACCAAAAGTACTAACAAAACAAATTCTGCCCTCCTCAGTCTTGACCTTTCATCACTCCTTAGTTTCCCCTGCTCTGTTCCTCAGCTGAACACTTCCCAAGACTCTCTTCCTGGAAGTCCAGACCCTGCCCTTTTATCAGGGCTCACCACCAGAGCTTGCTCTACCCTGATAGGTGCTTTGTGTTCTCCCTGGCCTCTTGCCAAACTTCTCTGTTCAAGAGAGAATCCCAGGGCCAGCTCTCTCCCTGCACTTCCTCCTTGAGACTGGAAAGACCAGCACAGTCTAGTATCAAGAGAAGAACTGCAGAGTTCCTTCCCTTTCTTCCTATAGCCCTCTTCCTATTCTAGCTTCCTCTCTTTATACTAACCACCCAGCTCCTTCTCCAGATGTGACTCATCTTTAATTGGGCCTGGTCCACCCTCCAGGTGCAACTACCTTACTTTTCAGCTCCACTTAACTCTTTGATCACGTGTGTGGGGTGTACACCCCATCTCAAATATTAAAAAGAAAAAAAAAATCAAAGCAACCAAAATCCAACTCTACAGTTTTGTGCTGCTGTATCATTGCTAATCCTGAGGTACTTATTCAGGGTCCGTTCAGACCCCATAGATCTGTACAAGGAGTTCCTCACATGATATTGCTCTGAACACATAGAAACGGGGGAAGGCAAGACATTTGCCTCTTGGGCACCATTCACTCCCCTGTTGTCAGGCAAATGGAGTGATCTCTGCAGGGATCTGCAGTGGTGAGGCAGCAAACTAAGGGCAGGATGGGCAGGGTGAAGAATGGAGCCAGTTGGAGAGACACTTTTGCCCCCCAGGGATTAGTCACCAAAAATAAATAGTTTCAGGCTGTATTAAGATGTCTTGCTTGCCCTCTGCCCCCTGTACATACACAGGGGAAGCCTTCCTTAAAGTGGGATCCTGTACTGGGAAGAAGGGGGAAGCTCTGGCAGTGTTCAGAAGGTGGAGATCTCCCTGGATCATTGGAGAGCTGCATGGCTTGGGGGCTGTGCCCCTGCTTCTTTACCAAAGGCAGAAGGTCTCTCTGCCTCGCTCCCTCCAGGGGAGCTGGGGGAAGACTCCTGACAAAGAAGCTCACTGGAATCCTTAGGCAGCCAGGGTAGCCATCTATGAATTTTCCCTACTAACTGGCATTACCTGGGTCTTCTGTTTTACTCAATCCTTCACTTAAGTTAGAGTTACCTGAAGAAAAACTGACCCAGGATTTCAGGATTTGACCCTATATAGATACATTGGAATGATATCTGACTAACATAGGCTTAAACAAACACGAGAAAACCATCTGTGCTTCCTGGCAGGTCACTATCTGTTAAGCATTAGTTATATGATATACCTGGGAGATTGCAATCCTTTAGGTGAAATCCTAGGCTTTTTAAGCAGATATATAAATGGCTTCTCTTAAGCACCTAGAAATATTTCACCATCAAAAGACATGCAGTGAAACTGTTGAATACATACAAAAATATTTTTGTAATATATTCTTTATTTAACTTGCTTGACAAAATGTGTTCACAATAATGCATGGATCTCTGTGTAAAACTACAGGTATTTTATATTACTTCCCCTACTTAGATAATTGACAATAGCCTTTCCTTTCTTTTTCTGCTTCACAAATGTAAATGCAAAGTTACTAGTAATCCTCCATTTGGTTCCCTGTTATATGTTTTCTGTATATGTTGCTGCATTTTTTGGTACCTGATTTTTGAATAAAACCACATGGTACTAATCTGTCAAGGCATCTGTACCCCGTAGATGAAATACAGCTTTATAATTAATCAGAGTCTCACCATTTTATATTTTTAGATGACATGCAATATGCATTTTCCTGAACCCATAAAGCTGTTTTAAAAATTTATATTGTAAGCATGCCACTAAAAAGGATACTTTAATACTGAAAACGTTTGGTAATGAACATATGCATGTTTTTCAGTAAGTTGGAATCAGAATGAGAAGTCTCAAACTGTGAATATAAATTAGTAAACTCTACTGTATACATTTATTCCACCACATCTCTTTCCTCCTTTCCTCAGAGTTCTTTAATAGTTTTTTGCATAACAAAGCATCCAGATTTTAAAATGCAAATTCAAATTCAATTGAAGTAGTTCCTCTAGATAGAGCTGTATTTCCAACCATTGCAATACAAACTCTGAATGAATGCAATCTCTTACCAATGCAAATCAAAATCTGTTTTGGGTACAGAAGATATTTTTCCCCTCCTGGAAATATTTAAAAAAACCCTCAATATTGAAAAAAAAAATCCTTAATGAAAAATGTAAATTGCATGGGAAGACTGCACAGGAAGAGCAAATGTTTTTCCTTCATTTGACTTCCTCAGAGAACTTTGTAAAAAAAACCACACCATAATCCTTGCTTAATATTAAGCTGTAGAAAAGATCTAGTTTCTTTAAGTTATTTAATTATTATTCACTTATTTGGTACCTACATCTTCAGTCCTTACAAAGATGATACACTGTTGATTTCAATGGGAATTTTGCCCATCTATGGACTTCATAATCAGTGTCTTAATTTCTAACTATTGGGCTAAATCCTCAGCTACTTTGGAGCAGGGGTTGGTGTGCCTGAGATGCAGGATAGCAAAGAGTGCTATAAACTGGGGTAGGCTGGTGGCCCAACCAGCTCCAGAGGCAAATTAGAGCATCTTTTAGGCTGCTTTATTTTGTTCCAGCTACTACAGCCTCATGAAGGCCATTATGCTAGAGAGGATTGTTGAGTACAGTGCCCTCCAGCCCCACCTCCATCATGCTTCTATACCAGGGAAGGAGGAGATCATAGAGAGGGGTCTGGCAACAATGGCTTTATACCAGAGGAGCATTTCTCCATGCCAGGGGAATCCTTTTTAATGCTTCTTTAAGGTCCCTTTGCTCTACAAACAGCATAGGCCAGAATCTGGCTAGCTTACTATCATTTACAAAGTTACCCTTTTTAGTGAGTGTTTCCCATATTTTATCTTGTATCTGGATTACCCAAACTGTTTTCATAAGCAGTGTATATTACATGCCCATGTATATTATATTTCTCTCAGTTACGCCAGTGCCACTGCATGGACCTCAATGGCATAACCCGAGCACAAATGGAAGTAGCATAGAGATATATTTTATACTCACAAGATTACATATCATATGTCCTGTAATTCTATAATAATGGAATTAATCTTTATGGGAAAAACTCTGTCGTTAATTATGCCTCTATATCCCCCCCCACCCTGACTTCAAAACAATTGCATGGAAGCTTGGACACCTTATTTACTGTCATTAACCTTTTTTAACAGCAGATGAGGTAATGAATTCAAGAAGTTAATTAAGATCACTGAAATACCAGGATTTTGGATGTCATCTTCTTCATAAAATGTGGTACTAGTTTAGCTTCAGCCATCACATTACTCTCAAAGAAACAATAGAAAAATAAAAGTATTTCACAAGTGTCGTTTGGAACTGTTCACTTTCCCCCTCTCGTCGCTGCCCTCCCTTGTGTGAATTCTGACATTTTCTTTGATTCTTTTTGCAAAGAATCAGCTAAGTATACCTGCAGGTAAAAACTTGAGTCATGCTGACCTATCCTTAGGAACTGTTCACTGTCATTGAGACATTTATTCCAAGAGCACCGCACCGCTAAAAAAGGTTCAAATAAATTATTTGCTCACTATAGGGATAACTGGTTGAAATGTAACAGTCGGATATACAGGAAGTCAGAGTAGATACTCTAATGGCCCCTGCTGGCCTTACACTGTGAACAAAAGTGGAACATCCAGGAAAATCACTGCAGTGCCAGCTGATTTGCTGTTTCCTTATCAACAGCCACAATGACATACAAAGAAAACAGCCTCTGTGTTCAGTGCACCTCTATGAACACTAAGATAACATACCTACAGCTGAAATATTTCAATCACAACCCATTTCAACTTAAAAGTGCTTTATTGACATACCCCATCCAATACGGCAAAAGACAATAAGCCTAGAAACTACAGAATTATTATTTGTGCTGTTAGTGCAGAGTCAGGCTCAGGGCTCCATTGTGCTAGTTATTCTACAATCACATAGATATGGTCCCTGTCCCCCAGCCTCCCAAAAAACTTTACAATCTAATTTAAGGAAATTTGAGTCAGGAGGAAAGGAGTGGGAGCATGAGAGTAACAGTAATAAGTTCACACAGCTACGCAGGCTAGCTGTAGACATAATACAGCTCCCAACAAAGTCTATGGCAAATCCTCCTTTAACTTCAGTGGGATGAGGATCAAGGCTTGTTGATGGCTCGACATCATGTAGAAGTTTCAGGGATGGGTGGGAGGGAAAGAGGGATTTTTCCCCCTTAAAATTGCCATCAACTGCTGCCCGATCTCTTGTTACTTCAAGTTCAGAAGTGGGTTTAGAGGAGGGGTCTGAAGGAGGGGAGGGTAGTGGCCTTACAGGTTTTATCATAGATATCTACTCTATCTACCGGGGGTGGCACAAAAGAAAGCGTGAGGACAGTTGTAAAAGACGACAGGAGAGGCTGTAGCCATTTTGCTGGCCTGGGCAGAAAACATTTTTGGCACATACCAAGAGCCCCACCCTCAAGCAACCAAGCTAAAATCCCCACAGAAGAGAAAGAAGCGAGGAGACTGCCAATCACTGGCAGTGAGGGGCAAGGAAGATCATCTCAGCAGCTGTGCTTTGTGTGGACTGAAGAAAGGCGTGAGTCATCAGGGATGCCAAAGAAGTGGTAACAGTAATCAAGACATGAGAATGAGGGCCTGGACAATGAAGCTTTGTTCACTAGCATTCCTGTTCAACAGCATTCAATGGCCCAGCCTGTGGACCAGCTTGCATGGTGGTACAAGGGACTAAGCCCTCCCCACACACACACACTCCCTTGCACTAACTATCCAGATTGCAGGTAACAGTGAGTGAAGGTAGCAGACTGAGGGATAGCTCAGTGGTTTGAGCATTGGCCTGCTAAACCCAGGGTTGTGAGTTTAATCTTTGAGGGGGCCAGTATAGGGTTCTGGGGCAAAAATCTGTCTGGGGATTGGTCCTGCTTTGAGCAGGGGGTTGGACTAGATGACCTCCTGAGGTCCCTTCCAACCCTCGTATTCTATACTCTCATTTTCCCCCTCCATGCAAGTGGGTGGGAGTGGGCTGGATGGAGAGGTGAGTGGTTGGAGGCCACAATGTACCACATAGTATAGCTATACCAGTATGCCAGAAGACGTATACTACACCAGGAATAAGCCAGACACACATTATTTCCCCCCGCAGAACAGAGGGAAAGTGGGAGGCAGATTACGGCTCAGTCTCATAGTCTATCTTTTGGTCTAGTTCAGATACAGCACAACAACGGGCTGCTTGTAGTAAAGTCACAACTGAGCCCCATAGAAGTAAAAAGTAATGAAATGAAGAAGTTGTTGTTAGATGTAATATGAGAGACATATGCAACTCTGAAAGGAAAAGATCAACTAGCACATACACAATACCATCATTATCTTCTATTTTCTTCAGAGAAGAGTAGCAATAGCTAAATAAGAGCAGTGAGCATAGTGACACTGACTAATTGCCAGGAAGGACAAGGAAAGTGCCATGACAGTAAAATGAGCTACTGTTTAAGATCAGAAGATGTTTATTTATCAGATGCACATGACTATATCTAGACAAACATAATGAGCATGAATGCCTTTTGGTATCCTAAAGAACAGGAAATCAAGGGAAAGCATATTTGAATCACCACATCATAACAGCAAAATCAATCCAAAAGAAACAGTAAACAAAATAATTATTAGAACAGGGTTTGAGGGAAGATTGCAGAGAAGAGACATATATTTACAGGTTCAGAGAAGATTAGATACAATATTTTGATTACCCTCTTTCACAAATGGTACACAAGAGTCCATTGCCTGGCTGAACTGTACATCAAGAGATACAGGCCCAATTTCTATTCAATGACACTAGTGTATATCCAGAGTGAACTCCACTGAAGTCCAAAGTAAAGGAGACCAGCATTTTGCCCACTGTTCCAAAGGGTCTGATCTAAAGTCCCCTGAAGTCAATGGGAGTCATTTGATCAGGCCCTAAGGGACCCCTGAGGTTCCCTCCTGAAGAGTCAGTGTGGTGCTTCGTGGAGTCCCAGGACTTTGTAGTTGGGTTAGGGAATGGGCCCATAGAGGAAAATGGGGGCATGAGACTGTCGAACTGTGATTCCCATGAGGCATCCTGGCAGCATTTCCAAAACAAAACTTTGGGCCTTAGGTGTGTTGGCATTTGTCAAAATTTGACTGAAAAATTTTGGCCAGCACAAATGAATACGCACTACGTTGTCAGTACACCACTGTGATGTCATCACAACTGGTGAACAAGGATCCAGTTCTCTAAAGGCTAGATTCACAAAGATACTTATGCAGTGTGACACTGATTGTTGACTTTGAGGCACCGGGGCTCCTTATACAACATTGTGATTCACAAAGCCTAGGTTATCTATACAATGAACGAGGAGAGAGAGGTACCTCAGAACATGATCCACAAAATCCACTGCACTGGGACAGGGAGCCAGCTAAGCCAGCCAACAGAAGATACCAAGGAGAGGGAGGTGTCCTAAGTCCCACGTCTCTCCTGGAGATAGGCTGCAGGGATGCACCTGTCTCTGCTAGCAATTCACAGCTGGGAACACCTCTCATGGAGTCATACACGTTAGGTATCTACATCAGTTTCTGTGATAATTTGGCAGGCATCTACCTTATTCCACACAAAACAGCTGGGGGAGAAGAAGGGATGTGTTGCCCACCTTTGCCAAGCAGTTAGAGCACCCACATGGTATGCAGGAGGCCAGGTTCAATTTGCTTCTCTGCCTGAGAGGGAGAAAGGTGGGAGACCTCTCCAAGTCCCCCTCTGAGCTAGGGGATAATTTGATATGGGGCTCCACCACTTCCTCCTATTTAAGCTGTTGCACAGCCTATAAATACTTCAAGAGTCATTGGAGCAGGGGGACTGGACTCTGGGTCTCCCCCCTCCCAGGTGGGTGCCCTAAGCAGCAGGTTACAGTCAGTCTCCCTCTCACATGCGTGCATGCCCAGTATATATACAGGGGAACAGCTTCAAGAAGAAGGGGGAAATTAACCTGGGTTTTCCACATCCCAGGTAGGTGCTCTAGCCACTTAGGGGACTTTTATCCTGGAAATTTAATTGCCAAGTGAGTTTAGGAGCCTACAGGGTTAAGCAGAAGTTTTGTGGACTACTTTGGAGCTTGAAACTTGGACTTAGGTGCCTAAACCCCATATTTAGGTACCTAAGTCTGGAACATAAGTGCATAAACACCTTTGTGAATCCAGGCCTAAAGTTCTTACTCGTGACAGTAGTCCTATTAGTTTATGCAACTATTCAGATGAGTAAGGGTTTTAAGCATATACTCAATTTTGCTGTTACTTGAATAAGATAATGTATAGCACTAAGTAAGAAAAATACAGGTCTGCCTCATCTTACGCTGGGGTTACGTTCCGTGGTCAGCGCCTAAAGCGAAAACCGCGTATAGTCAAAATTACATTGAGTGTAATGGCGGGCAGAATCGCCCGCACTACAGAAACAGTATTTAAATTGTTATTTTTCTCTTTTTTTTGGTTTTTTTCTTGTTTTTGCCAACCGCATAAAGCTGAAATCGCACATGTTAAATGCGCCTAAGATGCGACAGACCTGTACCCATAAACCTGTTTTGGAGTAGGTGAAACAGGGAATTCAAGCAAGTGTTCTATATAATAGGGGCTGATGAGAATCCTATGTCTATAGCTCATTCTTTAAGTTAGCTAAAAAAACATTAACACACATCAGCTGTCAAGTATTAAGTACCAAATGAAGACATTCTGAGTATAGAGTCAGCTGTGGTTGCATTAGCGGATGGAAACATTAGCTGTGGCCCTAACATCATTGTAGTTTACTCTGTATGATTATAAATGCATTTTTTTAAAAACCTTGGTGACCTTTGCAACTTATTGTATGCACTAATTATTATGCATCATTGGCAGATTTTCTTACTGACATAAATGCTCATCTGGCATTGAGATTACGTTGTTGTTTGTTAGTGTATTTTAGAGTGTGTAATTGTATGATGTAAATAAACTGACCTGTGCAAGAAGGCCCTGTGAATCTAAGTATAATTTTGCTGTAAAATATTAGTGATATAAGCAAATTATATATTTCTTATAACAGTTTTTAAGTAACAGATTGCAGTATATATCCAACTTTGTAAAATAAGGAAGAGAGGGCTGAAAGAAGATTCCCTTTTGGACTGATTTACCATTAAAAAAAGCATTAATCTAACTCTATATGCACTTTTATACAGCAAATGACCCTGGAAGCCTAGAAAAGAGTTTGGAAGGATTGCTTTCTATTCGTGCTACAGGAGCTGCCTCAGTTAACTGATTAAAATTTTATTGTGGGACTAAATGTCAGATATCTTTGTCTTATAAAAGTGAATCAAAACACATTCTGTGCTATGAGCTAGTGGGAAAATAATTACTACAGCAATGAAATAAACTTTCTATAAGAATCTCTGACAACATCTGTTATTAGTTACTGAAAGAGGTAGTGTCTTGTCCTTGGATTTGTCTGAACTGCACTCACTGCAGGATCTGGCAGAAGTGGCTTTACATTACACCCCCTTGATGTCTGCTCACTCCAGGAGTTATTCCAGATGTAAAGTATGTCTACACTTTGACCTGGAGGTGTAATTCCCAGCTCAAGAAGACGTACCCACACTATCTCTGATTGAGCTAACATGCTAAAATAGAGTGTAGCTGGAGTAGCGGGAGCTGCAGAAGGAGCTAGGCACTCTGAGTACATACCTAGTGTCTCAGATGGCTATGTACTGATGTAACACAGGACTGAGTTTGGCCCTTGAAATAGTTTATATTGGTTTTAAACCCCTTTTTGAAAACTCTTGAGGGGCTTATTATTTCACCACTAAAAGCTGGCAGAGTAGCTTTGAAGGAAAACATTGTCCTAAAATACTGAGTCAGAGATTAAAGAGGCTAGGACTTTTCAGCTTGGAAAAGAGGAGACTAAGGGGGGTTATGATAGAGGTATATAAAATCATGAGTGATGTAGAGAAAGTAAATAATGAAAAGTTATTTACTTGTTTCCATAATACAAGAACTAGGGGCCACCAAATGAAATCAATGGGCAGCAGGTTTAAAACAAATAAAGGGAAGTTCTTCTTCACACAACACACAGTCAACTTGTGGAACTCCTTGCCTGAGGAGGTTGTGAAGGCTAGGACTATAACAGCGTTTAAAAGAGAACTGCATAAATTCATGGAGGTTAAGTCCGTTAATGACATTAGCCAGGATGGGTAAGGAAGGGTGTCTCTAGCCTCTGTTTGTCAGAGGGTGGAGATGGATGGCAGGAGAGAGATCACTTGATCATTGCCTGTTAGGTTCACTCCCTCTGGGGCACCTGGCATTGGCCAGTTCGTAGACAGGATATTGGGCTAGATGGACCTTTGGTCTGACCCAGTACAGCCATTCTTATGTTCTTAAAAAAGCACCAGCGTGATTGACAATTTAAAACAAAAAACAATTAGTTATATATTATTCACCAGCGTGGAAAAATTCATTCATGATTGAGCCCTTAGAATCCAATCTAGTACATTCTTCTGGACTGAATTTGCAAATACCCAGAAAGATATCCATATTATTGATTTGTCCTATAGAGTTTTCTTATCGCTGGGTATGTGGGGCTTCTTAACAGTTTCTCTACACACACACACACGTACGTTAGAGCAGGGGTGGCCAACCTGTGGCTCCGGAGTTAATATGCGGCTCCTTGTATAGGCACCGACTCTGGGGCTGGAGTTACAGGTGCCAACTTTCCAATGTGCTGGAGGGTGCTCACTGCTCAACCCCTGGCTCTGCCACAGGCCCTGCCCCAACTCCACCCCTTCCCACCCCTGAGCCTGCCATACCTTCGCTCCTCCCCCCCACAGAGCCTCCTGCATGCCACGAAACAACTGATTGGGAGGGGCGGGAAGGGAGGGGAAGGCTCTGATCAGCGGGGCTGCCGGTGGGTTGAAGGCACTGGGAGCCAGGGGGTGCTGATGGGGGGGGGAGGGGGGGGGCTGCTGACATATTACTATGGCTCTTTGGAAATGTACATAGGTAAATTCTGGCTCCTTCTCAGGCTCAGGTTGGTCACCCCTGCGTTAGAGTCCCTGCACAAGACCAACCCATCCCTTGTACGTAAGTGTCTACATACAGCTCACTCCAGAGCTTGTCAATATTGCTCCAAGTTTGGTCAGATGAGGTCACACTTTCTCCAGAATAGCAAATCATTCTGCCCTGTAGGGATACTCCAACCCAGCAAACCAGGAACCAGACTGGGCTGAGATACCTGCATAATGTTCTGTCATTAGATCTTTCTGTTGCCCCTTCTATCATTCTTTTCACTGGTATTTTATCATGTTAGTTTGGGGCTTGTGGAAGATGCCACAGAGACAGACATGGAGACTAAAATGCACAGGTACAGCATGAGCAGTGGCAGTGCAAGTTTTCCAACAGTGCCCCATCAATGGGCCTCAATCATGAGCTGCATGGACCATCTGTATGGGGCAGAACGATAGTTCAGGTTCAATGCCCATTCAATCCTTGGCCTTTTCAGTAATCTGCTAACAAACTGCTGATTTTGCAAAGAAGACAGCTGCCCACTTAGACCAATAAAGGGTCATAAGAAGGTGAAAGCCTTTTGTCACCACCAAACTGGGCATAATTTAAACTGCTGAGCCTATGGGTGAAAGCCTTAATGGGTTGGATTTTCAGAAATTCCTAANGTTTAAAACAAATAAAGGGAAGTTCTTCTTCACACAACACACAGTCAACTTGTGGAACTCCTTGCCTGAGGAGGTTGTGAAGGCTAGGACTATAACAGCATTTAAAAGAGAACTGCATAAATTCATGGAGGTTAAGTCCGTTAATGACATTAGCCAGGATGGGTAAGGAAGGGTGTCTCTAGCCTCTGTTTGTCAGAGAGTGGAGATGGATGGCAGGAGAGAGATCACTTGATCATTGCCTGTTAGGTTCACTCCCTCTGGGGCACCTGGCATTGGCCAGTTCGTAGACAGGATATTGGGCTAGATGGACCTTTGGTCTGACCCAGTACAGCCATTCTTATGTTCTTAAAAAAGCACCAGCGTGATTGACAATTTAAAACAAAAAACAATTAGTTATATATTATTCACCAGCGTGGAAAAATTCATTCATGATTGAGCCCTTAGAATCCAATCTTGTACATTCTTCTGGACTGAATTTGCAAATACCCAGAAAGATATCCATATTATTGATTTGTCCTATAGAGTTTTCTTATCGCTGGGTATGTGGGGCTTCTTAACAGTTTCTCTACACACACACACACGTACGTTAGAGCAGGGGTGGCCAACCTGTGGCTCCGGAGTTAATATGCGGCTCCTTGTATAGGCACTGACTCCGGGGCTGGAGTTACAGGTGCCAACTTTCCAATGTGCTGGAGGGTGCTCACTGCTCAACCCCTGGCTCTGCCACAGGCCCTGCCCCAACTCCACCCCTTCCCACCCCTGAGCCTGCCATGCCTTCGCTCCTCCCCCCCACAGAGCCTCCTGCATGCCACGAAACACCTGATTGGGAGGGGCGGGAAGGGAGGGGAAGGCTCTGATCAGCGGGGCTGCCGGTGGGTTGAAGGCACTGGGAGCCAGGGGGTGCTGATGGGGGGGGCTGCTGACATATTACTATGGCTCTTTGGAAATGTACATAGGTAAATTCTGGCTCCTTCTCAGGCTCAGGTTGGTCACCCCTGCGTTAGAGTCCCTGCACAAGACCAACCCATCCCTTGTACGTAAGTGTCTACATACAGCTCACTCCAGAGCTTGTCAATATTGCTCCAAGTTTGGTCAGATGAGGTCACACTTTCTCCAGAATAGCAAATCATTCTGCCCTGTAGGGATACTCCAACCCAGCAAACCAGGAACCAGACTGGGCCGAGATACCTGCATAATGTTCTGTCATTAGATCTTTCTGTTGCCCCTTCTATCATTCTTTTCACTAGTATTTTATCATGTTAGTTTGGGGCTTGTGGAAGATGCCACAGAGACAGACATGGAGACTAAAATGCACAGGTACAGCATGAGCAGTGGCAGTGCAAGTTTTCCAACAGTGCCCCATCAATGGGCCTCAATCATGAGCTGCATGGACCATCTGTATGAGGCAGAACGATAGTTCAGGTTCAATGCCCATTCAATCCTTGGCCTTTTCAGTAATCTGCTAACAAACTGCTGATTTTGCAAAGAAGACAGCTGCCCACTTAGACCAATAAAGGGTCATAAGAAGGTGAAAGCCTTTTGTCACCACCAAACTGGGCATAATTTAAACTGCTGAGCCTATGGGTGAAAGCCTTAATGGGTTGGATTTTCAGAAATTCCTAAGGGAGTTATGCACCCACTCAACTTCCATTGATTTTCAGTGGGAACTGGGTGACTAACTCTCTTGAGAGATTTATGA
This sequence comes from Platysternon megacephalum, assembly GCA_003942145.1. NCBI lineage: Eukaryota > Metazoa > Chordata > Testudines > Platysternidae > Platysternon > Platysternon megacephalum. The sequence goes on from QXTE01000117.1 coordinate 5,079,063, forward strand.
AAATCCCAAGGCCCTAAGACACCCAGCTCAGTTAGGCCTTCCATCCTTTTGATTGTTTCTTTCCCACCAAGATATTCACAGGCTGGTGGGCAGAACCACCAGCTGGGAAGATGAATAATGGTCTCAACAGCAGCAGAGTTTGAGTCCTTTTCCTCAGGTCTTTCTTTTAGTCATTCAAAAACAAAGGATTCCAAAACAAAAACACACCAGAGCAGGTCCCAATTTCCAGAGACCTTCCCAGCTACTTTGCCAGCTGTGGAGGGAGGACAGGTACCCAGAACCACTACAGCCACTTCCCCTCTACCTTTATTGTATTTCCCTCCATACGAGGTCATCCATCCAACAGGCCGAGGTCTGATTAATCCCTCATGTGCTGAGGCTTGCAAAGTACCTTTCTATAAGACTTATAAAACACACAATGTTCTATATCTACCGATCACCTCAAGATAAAGAAATCCCCCAAGTCAGGGTTGCATCATTAATTCACAAGGTTTTACTTATTTATTAAGTTTTTTATACCCCTCCTCCCCATCAAAATGCAGGGAAAAAAACCTATCCCACATGCATAACCATTTTCTCTCTACCAAACATGTAATCACCTCAGCTGAAGGTTTACATTAAAGGCACTTTATTTACTAATTAGTTCAGCAGTTACTTATTACATTGAAATTTAAATGTACTAATCAAATGTTTATTTTGTAATCATGTTACATTAATGCTAATTAGTGATGTATTTATTGCTTCATGGATTACATTTAAATTTAAATGCTCTACTCAAAAATTTGGCATTAAATTGCACATAGCTAGTTAAGAAGGTACTAATGTATTGGCTAATTTCAAATCCCATTACAACGGCATAAGTATTTTGTGTGTGTTAAACTGGTTCTGAAAATCTATTGTTTTTGTATGTCACTTAAAGCATGTGGTGACTCACTCCGTGAATGGGATGATTGATATTTCTTATATAACAGCTAAAGGATTAGATGTATGAAGCAAAGATTTTGTTTCTTTGTTTTCCTAATCTGACATTTCTTGTGCTCTAATGTAACTCATAATGAAGAGACTTTATAAACATTTTTTCCATTCCATTTAGATAAATAAAATCACTTGGAGCTTATGAAGAAAAAAAAACAGTACAATTATGGAATGCCTAGAGAATTGTCTCTGAAGAAATTTCCTAGGTATTTTGTTGTTATTAACTGAAATTGTTCATTTCTTGACACTACAAGAAAAGAGGATGACACGGTCCTGATGAGGAGGAGAATACGATATACAAAGACATAGCAACAGGTATAAACACACAGTGTGTGGCCCCATTTTGACCTCACTGGTGTAACTCTGCAGATTTGAGCTGGAGTAAGTTGCACCAGTATATAGCAAGACTATTATATTTCAGTAGTGTTCAAAGAGTCTAATTAGGAATAAGTGCTGTCCATACATATAGTCAGACAACGTCCTTGACATGAAAAGCATATATTTTAATTTTAAGAAATGATTTAAAAAATAGGTGACAGAGAGACTACCACTGATGGTTGGGGCACACACCTGGGATGCAGGCGTCTCAGGTTCAAGTCGCTGCTTTGAATCAGGCAGACTAGGAACTGGAAGCTTGGACTACCACATCCCAGGTGAGCCTCCTAACATTTGTGTGTGGTGTGTGTGTCTTCTGTGCCCTACCCCCACCCCACAAATCTTGGACCAGAGAAATATTTTTGTCAAAACAGATAGGTTTACATAAAAATTTTCAGTTTTGACAGAAAAAAGTTGCATCTAAAATATGTTGACCAAAGCAAAGGACTAGGCACTAGAGCTGTTTAATTCTTCCTTCCAGCTACTGTAACTTGCCATAGTGGACTGGCCTAGCACACATTAACCCAAGGATCAGTTATCACAATGGTGGCACAGAGAGAAAGTGACTTTAGTATCCCTTACTCTTCGAGATGCCAAAGTTCCAGGCCTTAATATTCCTATTTTGTAAATTATCAAATTCAGGAATGTTTTTCCTACCACATATGAACATTAAATTATATCATGAAGCATATCTCTGAACTATTTGTCTGAACTATTTGTCTAAAGAAGTGATGAAGTATTTAGATCTACAGGCATATGTGAGATTTCTTCAGTAAGCAAAGANGAAATAGGTGACAGAGAGACTAACACTGATGGTTGGGGCACACACCTGGGATGCAGGCGTCTCATGTTCAAGTCGCTGCTTTGAATCAGGCAGACTAGGAACTGGAAGCTTGGACTACCACATCCCAGGTGAGCCTCCTAACATTTGTGTGTGGTGTGTGTGTCTTCTGTGCCCTACCCCCACCCCACAAATCTTGGACCAGAGAAATATTTTTGTCAAAACAGATAGGTTTACATAAAAATTTTCAGTTTTGACAGAAAAAAGTTGCATCTAAAATATGTTGACCAAAGCAAAGGACTAGGCACTAGAGCTGTTTAATTCTTCCTTCCAGCTACTGTAACTTGCCATAGTGGACTGGCCTAGCACACATTAACCCAAGGATCAGTTATCACAATGGTGGCACAGAGAGAAAGTGACTTTAGTATCCCTTACTCTTCGAGATGCCAAAGTTCCAGGCCTTAATATTCCTATTTTGTAAATTATCAAATTCAGGAATGTTTTTCCTACCACATATGAACATTAAATTATATCATGAAGCATATCTCTGAACTATTTGTCTAAAAGAAGTGATGAAGTATTTAGATCTACAGGCATATGTGAGATTTCTTCAGTAAGCAAAGAAATCTTCTCACCATGTATGCCATCTTGATGACTGATGGATTTATTTTATGACATATTCTTTACTTTGATGTTAGCTTGAGTCATAAGTTTCATTCACTTTTTAATAACTGTCAAGACTTTTACAATCACAGGCCCCAGTAGCAGGGATTTTATTATTACCATCATCGTCTTACAGAACTGTTAGGCAACACGTTTGAAAAATGATCAGACATCACAATGTGACCTTCAAACATTTTATTTTCCTAGAAAACTGCAATAAGGCAAAACTATTGCCAAGTTCTCCTTGCCCTAATAACTGGTTCAAATACATCCAGGGATATACCCCTTTTGTTTTCATAAAACAAGTTGTCACTGAGCTTTACATTGGCTGCCAGAATTTTTTATTTTACAGTAAATGGGGCCATAAATATTATCAGCTCAGCCTTTTAAAGAAAGACTCTTCTCTAAACTTTTGTTGAGGCTGAAGAAATAATACTTTATATTTGTATAATGCCTTTCAATCCAAAGTGAGTTTTCAAGCTATATACAGACAAGACTACTGAAATAGAGCCATCTCTGGGGCAAAGGGGTTGAGTCAGCCAATGCATAGCACACCACACAACAGCTGAAGTAACTTTGGTCAAGAATACCTGAACTAACTGCTATTGTTACAAAAGTACCAGGTTATCTTTAATGTCCATGTAAAGCAGACAGGACCTCAGTTCTGAAAGACCCACATGAAGTAAACTAATTAAATAAATGTGGGTACATATATAAATGGGTTATCCTGTATGTTAACTTTCCATTGACAAAGGATTAAATAAATTATGATTAGATGTTATCTATAAGCATTTTACAAACATGAGGGGTGTATGGGGGAACACATCTGTTGGAGGAACACATCATGCTCCTTAGGGAGTAGTTCATCTGCTTTGGTCCCCACCTACAGCTCTCACCTGTGGCTCCAAGTAGCTGGTTTCCACGGCCGAGAGAGTGGGAGTGCCCCTCTGCAATGGCTCTCTCACTCAAAGATTCCCCACACAGGTTTTCTCACAACTCTCATACAATTAACATCATTTTACCAAATTTCATCATTGTTAACATTATATCATTAATCCAAGTCCTGCAGCAATGGGGGCGTGGCAAAGCGACAGGTGGAGATGACCACTGGTAGTCGTAGCCACACTCCTGCACGTAGGCGGCCTTGGGACTAGTGGCCATTCAGCTACATCCCTGGGGCAGCAGAGAAGTTCGGCAGCATCCTAAGTGACTGAGCAGCCCTTTTTAGGATAGCATTGCTCACCCTTTTTAAGGGAACGGGCTAGAAAAGGTGCCCTAAACATTGCCTGCCCCATAACTTCTGGCCAGAATACTCTGGCTGGCAGATCATCCTACAGTGGTCAAAAAACAAGAAAGAATAAAAGACTCATTCTAGGAGCATGGAATGTCCACACCCTTCTGAATGAAGGTGATGCACAAAGGCCGGTAGTCCCTTCACAGTGCAAGTGCCCCAAACTCAATAGAATAGCCTTCAACATAGCAAAGGTCAAGCACACTATCAGGCGCACTTTCAGCAGTCACTTGATGACAAGCTTTTTTCACGCCCACCAATCACTGGCAACCCAACAGAAAAATGGAACCAGTTCAAACACGTGATTATTGATACACCTTAATCAGTGCTGGTGCCAAAGAAAAGGATACACCAGGATTGGTTCGATGAGAACGAGGACATTTCCAAACTCCTAAGTGACAAGCAGAAAGCATTTGTTGAATGACAGAATGAACTCACTTCCATCTCAAAGAAAGATAGGTTTAAGTACCTACAGAGCAAGGCCCAGTCTGAACTGAGGAGAATGCAGGATGAGTGGTGGGAGAGGAAAGCTGCAGAAGTTCATAATTATGCAGATACAAACAACACAAAGCTGTTTTTTTGAATCTCTCAAAGCAGTCTACGGACCATCTAAATTGGTCATAGCCCCTTTGAAATCAGGAGATGGCGCAACCCTCATCAAATACAATTAGGGAATCATAGAAAGATAGGCTGAACACTTCAATAGTCTACTCAACAGACCATCCACAGTGGATTGGCATGTCCTTGATCATCTACCCAAGAAACCCATCAAAGAGGATCTTGACCTCCCTCCAATCAGTTGAGGAAGTTATGAAAGCCATCAAACAACTGAACTCTGGCAAAGCCTCTGGAAAGGATGGTATTCCAGCAGAACTGTATAAAGTATCAGGCCCCAAGGCCATCAAGGTGTTTCATGCTGTCTTGAGTAGCATTTGGGAGGAAGAAGAAATGACACAAGACTTCAAAGATGCTATCACTGTTCAAAAACAAAAGCAGCAAAGCTGACTGTGGAAATTACAGAGGCGTTGCTTTCCTCTGCACATCAGGGAAAATACTAGCTCACATTCTACTGAACAGACTCATTGCAAACATATCTGAGGAGAATCTGCAAGAAACGCAGTGTGGTTTCAGACCAGGTCGTAATACTATGGACATGATCTTGGCCAACTCCGGACAAAAGTCCTTAACCAATACAACATTTGTCTCTCCACCAAATTGAAGATCTATAGTGCAGTGGTTTTAACATCTCTCCTGTATGGATCTGAGATGTGGACTCTTAATAGACATCACATTAAACAGCTTGAGCAATTTCACATTCGCTCCCTCCGCCCAATAATGAACATTCGCTGGCGGACAGAGTGACCAATATTAAGGTCCTTAAAAGAGCAAACACAACCAGTATTAAGGAAATGTTACTGAGAGCACAACTTAGGAGGACCTGACATATCATCAGAATGGAAGACCACTGTCTCCCAAAACAGATCTTGTATGGGGAGCTGAGTCAGGGTAAGTGAAAGAAGGGTCGACCGTAAAAGCGCTTCATAGATAATCCAAAGAGCAGTCTCCAGTGGGCTGGCATCAATCCCAAAGAATTTGAGCAAATGGCTCAGAATAGGACTCACTGGTGGTCTCTGACAAGATCAGCTTGTAACAGGTTTGAGCAGGATTGACAAATTAACCTCCAGGCTGCACATGAAAAGCGCCAGAGAGTTGCATCATCAAACACCATAAATACAGACTTCCCATGCCCTCAATGCAGCTGACTCTGTGCATCAAGGTTCAGACTTTGGAATCATATGTGTAGCCATGGATGAGAATTGTGACAATATCATCATCGTCAGCAATGGACTACCAACACAGACATGAGCAGTATATGAATAGATAATAATAATACATAGATCTTGTATAGCATTTTTCATCCATAGATCTTAAAGCACTTACAAAGCAGGTCTGTATCATTATATCCATTCTACAGCTATGGAAATGGAAAGCTGAAATGACTTGCCCAAGGTCACCCAGTGGGCCAGTGACAGAACTGGGACCAGAACCCAGGTCTTCCAAATCCCAACCCAGTGCTCCATCTGATAAACTGCCAAATGATTATAAGCACATCACTAAGAAGTGTTACATATGGTTATAAAAAAAAAACTTTTGCTCTATCGGCATCTGTACAACCTGTAACAACTAACTATTTAATAAATATCTATTAATATGCAGTATTAACACTTTATAAACTTTTTAAATGGAACCTTAATATAAAATGTGACCTATAAATGTGCAGAAACAGCATCAATCACTTGTACTTCTAATCCCAACATGAAATTAGTATAGTAATAAATAATAATGGGCCAGATTTTACTCTAAACCTGCTACCCACATCACCAGCAAGAAGCCTGGTTTCTGCAACTATTGGTACAACTCAGCTAAAAAGGAGCTTGGTCGATTTGGCCAAGCAAGTGGCATGAGCACAAGATTTAATAGTGCTATGGGATTGAAAAGTTAATGCTTTTGGAGCCAATTACCCTGGCAAAGGATTCACAGTAATATGGCACTATTCTGATTTGATCAATGCAGGATTGTTGAGTGGAGCACAGCTGGCTTCCCTCCACTTCTGCATTTCCCCCCCAGACTGGTGTATGTCAGGGGCTGATTCGGCTGTTTTACTGGGTTTACACCAACTGGGAATTCTCCCTATTCAGGGACTCATAGGGAAATGTTAAGTAGTTGGTTAAGTTCACTCAACAACCTCTTTGCACCACTGAATCAGCATAAAGAGGCTATAGCAAGGCTGAGAATCTGGTCTACCATCTTGGTGTTAAGAAGCCTACAGTTTAAGTTCCCTAGTGCACATAGACAAGGTGTTTTTTTTGTTTTTTTGGTGTTGTGGGGGTGGGGAACAGGACAGAGGTTTTAAAAAATATCTGATTTCTCCTTGCAGTTTCCATCAGGTTTGTTCATAAACCACAGAGGGGAAGGATAGTTCCACGGTTAGGGCACTAGCCTAGTATTGGGAGTTCTGGGTTTAATTCCCTGCTCTGCTACTGACTTCCTGTGGTACTTTGGGCAAGTCACTAAGTCTCTCTGTGCCTCATTTCCCCATCTGTAAAGTGTGGGTCATAACACTGCCCTACTTCACAGGCGTGTTGCTTCATCTGGCCAAGATGAAGGCTACATCATATAAGAATTTAATTTCCTATACAGAGGAATGGAACATTTCGCCCCCCAAAAAGTTCAATGAAACAGAAGTAAGAATAGCTGGGCAATACCTGTTCATTGGACACATGAATGCTGAAGTTTCAGTTCCATGGTAACATTCTCCACCACACACAGGGACAGATTTTGGTGAGAGGGGAAAAGAGGTGGAAGTGGCATTTTAAGAGCCATCTTGGGCCTGGTCTACACTACGATGTTAGTTCGAATTTAGCAGCGTTATACCGAATTAACCTTGTACCCGTCCACACAACGAGGCCATTTATTTCGACTTAAAGGGCTCTTAAAATCGGTTTCTGTACTCCTCTCCGACGAGGGGAGTAGCGCTGAATTCGAACTTGCTGGTTCGAAGTAGGGTTAGTGTGGACGGAATTCGAAGGTATTGGCCTCCGGGAGGTATCCCACAGTGCACCATTGTGACCGCTCTGGACAGCAATCGAAACTCGGATGCTCTGGGCAGTTGGACAGGAAAAGCCCCGCGAACTTTTGAATTTCATTTCCTGTCTGCCCAGCCTGGTGAGCACAGGTGACCACACAGAGCTGAACAGCACAGGTAGCGATGCAGGCCGACAACCGCAAACGAGCACCAGCATGGACCACACGCGAGATACTGGATCTGATCGCCATATGGGGAGAGGATTCAGTGCTCGCAGAACTGCGTTCCAAGAGACGGAATGCAAAGATCTTTGACAAGATCTCGAAGGGGATGATGGAGAGAGGCCACAATCGGGACTCCATTCAGTGCCGTATAAAGGTGAAGGAGCTCCGACAGGCCTATCAGAAGACGAAGGAGGCCAACGGACGGTCCGGGGCAGAGCCGCAGACATGCCGCTTTTACGATGAGCTGCATGCAATTCTCGGAGGGGCCGCCACCACTACCCCACCCCTGAGCGTGGACTCCGAGGAGGGGTTAATGTCTTCGTTGCATGACGAATCTGCGGACGGGGAAGAGGAGGAGGAGGAGGACGACGAACTTGTGGAGAGCACACAGCGCTCCATTCTCCCCGACAGCCAGGAGCTCTTTCTGACCCTGACAGAGGTGCCCTCCGAACCCTCCCAAGGCGGCATCGCAGACCCCCTGGAAGGGACCTCTGGTGAGTGAACCTTTTCAAATATCTCAAACATGGTTTAAAACAAGTATTTGTTTAATGATTAATTTGCCCTGGGGACTTGGGATGCATTCGCGGCCAGTACAGCTACTGGAAAAGTCTGTTAACGTGTCTGGGGATGGAGTTGAAATCCTCCAGGGACATCTCCATGAAACTCTCCTGGAGGTACTCCAAAAGCTTTTCCAGAAGGTTTCTGGGCAGGGCAGCCTTATTCCGTCCTCCATGGTAGGACACTTGACCGCGCCATGCTAGCAGCAAGTAATCCGGTATCATTGCTTGACAAAGCTTGGCAGCGTATGGTCCCGGTGTTTGCTGGCATTCAAGCAACATCCGCTCTTTATCTTGCTGTGTTATCCTCAGGAGAGTGATATCGTTCAGGGTAACCTGTTTGAGATATGGGAATGTAATTAGGGGGACAGAGGTGGCCCCGTTCCTACTGGGCTGTTTGCCTGTAGCTGAAAAGAAATCNAATGGCCTCGTTGTGTGGACGGGTACAAGGTTAATTTGGTATAAAGCTGCTAAATTCGAACTAACATCGTAGTGTAGACCAGGCCATAAGAATTTAATTTCCTATACAGAGGAATGGAACATTTCGCCCCCCAAAAAGTTCAATGAAACAGAAGTAAGAATAGCTGGGCAATACCTGTTCATTGGACACATGAATGCTGAGGTTTCAGTTCCATGGTAACATTCTCCACCACACACAGGGACAGATTTTGGTGAGAGGGGAAAAGAGGAGGAAGTGGCATTTTAAGAGCCATCTTGGAGCTCCATTCTATGCTATGCAGAAATAACCCATATACGAGGAAACTACTTATTTCAATGCAGTTCTCCTCCCGTCATCAGAAATGTAGCTTGGTCTCCACAGGAACTCCACCAGTAAAACTGCCTGGGAGCAGTGCTGAAGTCCCTTATTCCAGATCTCTACCCAGAGAGGAAAAGAGCATTATAAAACAAATATAGAGACCAAGATCTCAGTGCCTTAGTCAATTAAGTCAATGAAATGGAAGATATAGCTAATGTGTCAGCAGCTGCATAGCTACAAGGAAAGAGGTAGAACTTACTGAGTAGGGTGTGTTTGCTCTACCTGGATGAGCAGACACCACTGAAGATAGAAAGAAGTCCAGTGAATGCTCTGATTTCTGAGCTACGCTTTCTTTCTGCTCTTCTGGAAACTGTGTCATAGCTAATTAATGTTAGCTGTCAGAAGACTTAACCATGAACTTGTTTCATTTGCTTTCAACATAAGCTATACATCTGTTATACTTTGAATATAATAGCCATTTATATATTAGACTGCTTTTTCTACAGGTATTCACTATTAAAGCAGAAACAAAAACGGACTAATTAAGTTATTGACTAAATAACAATACTTTTCTTTTACATACTACTGTTCACAGCTGATGAGAAAAAGATTAAACATCTGTTTCCCTCTGACATTTGTTTTCTTCTCTTCAGCAGGTGTTAACGTAAATGTGATTGCCTATAGGAGAGATATTACATCTTAAATAGTCTTCTTTGGATCACCAACCTCATTCTCATTCAAAATCAGCTTCCCCTGCATGATATCAGAGATCTTTGATTGCCAAAGAAATAGGTCAGTCTTTCATTTCACTCGATAAGATGGCCTTGCTTTCTTATCTACTAATTTATTTCCAATCAATCGCATTTGTGTCACAATGCATGAAGAGGTCAATTCCCACCAGTACTGCATTTTTAATTAAATACAGTATCTACCAAATTAAATCTTGCCTTCCACTTGATAATCTTGATTTTAGTTCTTTAAGAGCTAATAGTTAATTTGAACATATGACTACTCTTTCTGGCCTGTCATAATCCTAATGCAAATATTATTGTAAATAACTCCAAGGAAGAAAAAATAGCTGCCCCTTGGTTCTACGATTTTCTCTTAATCACTGGGAGGAGGGGAAAAATCAGGGTTCAGCTTTTGCCCACGTGGGTGGAAAACATGGGGTCCATGAGCAGGGCAATGAGATAAGAGTTCCCTAGAGAATACTGTGTAGCTGCTCTCTTGATAGTCTAGAAATACATGATGGATCTGATTCTACTCTCTTACAGTGGACAAAGCTAGAATAACTCCAGTGTAATCACCTAATAAGCACTGTTAGTCACACCGACCAGGTGGGGCCTTCTCCTGATCCTACTGAAGCAAATAGGAACAAGGCCTTATTCTATAAGTGGTAAATAATATCCTAAAGTTTATATTTTCCCCCCAAGAGTATTGTGTTTCATCGTTCAGAGCAATTTATTGATAGGATTAATGAAAATCCCAGGTCCTGTGTGAGTAGCTACGTGGCTCATTGTGAATGCTTTGCCCAACTCTTATATGTACCTCTGGTTCTGCAAAGAGCTCACTTGCTCCCAATGTAGTCTGAATGTGTGTGTTGTGAACAGGGATATTAGTGGAGAGGAAATTGAGCTGGGATAAAATTTAGATTGGAATCTGTCTGCTGCAACAGAGGAGAATGCTGTATAAGTATGTTATCATCCACTTTCTTTTTTTTAGGTTCACTTCTGAGCAAAATTTGCACACTTCTCTTCAGATAAGCCTATCATATATAAATAATTTATTTTTTTAAAAGCTTAAATTCATGCATCCAGATAGCCAGTGGTAATCAGAGAGTACTATCAACTTACAGTCAGCAAAAATATGAATTCTTTTACCAAACTGCCATGTTATATATGAGCTACAGTGCCTATTATATTTCATTCAGCTACATCCCCATCATTGAAATCAACTCAGTCAAATAATAGTGTGTCAGGTAGAATGAATCTCAAAGCTCTCTCCAGCTTTATGCTCACTTCTCAGCTGTCAAAACATGAGTTATCATTATCACTGTCAGAATTATCATCTGAATCTGTAGAAGCATTTGTTTGCTTTCAGCATGTATTTTACTCTTAGTTTTTCTTACTAAGGTGAGGCAAGCTTGAGAAAGCACAGGTATGCACCCTAGCAGCAGAAAAATGACATATGAAAGACCAGTAATTTTGAGTGACAAAACCCACATGGCTAAAAATTCAGCACAAAAAGAAAAAACCAAACCACAGTTTGATAAGCAATCTTCTCTTTTATTTATTCTTTTCCATTGAATCTCTCTTCATTGACCAGGCTCAATTCTTGTGGTGTATTTTCTCCTCAACTCACTGGCAATAATTCCATTAACATACACAAAGAGCATGGCCTGCCAAGGTGTTAGTTTAGCTGAAGCCCTGGGGGTAAGAACTAAGCTACAGCATCAGTGCTTTTTTGGTCTTCCGTGGCTAAGCAATGATGCTGAGGATGATGAAGAATCACAGATGTGAAAGATATATCAAAACTCTTGGGGTTGGATCCTGCTCCCCTCTCTGGCCCTAAGTCATTGCTCTGGAAGATCTAAGCAGCCATATGCTGCACCTACCTTCATCATCTCCCTCCCCTAGACACCGGTGAAAGGGCTGTGCCAGGATGAATTGGGCAGGAGAGGGGCATGGTCACAGCACTCAGCATTATGGGAATTCTGGGCTGGGCATCCCAGGTATGGCTGCTGTAAGCTAAAGGCTGCTCTAACTTATGTCAGTGATTCTTTAACTTCAATAAAACCCTAACTGAGAAATTATACACATGGTTGGATATCTACATACACAATTCCTACAATGTGGCTCTGTTAAAGGAATGCAGTCAGAGAGCAGGAATTTCTTAAAGTAATAGTTATTTATTTGTGTCTGTGTGTATATAAACTGGTATTATGTATTTCTTATGAGTGTTACAAGTGCTGCTTGAACATGAATAGAATTAGCATCTGAAGAATATTTTATTTTTAAACATCATTCTATCTATCATTACAATTTAAAAGACATTCTCTCTAAATTCCCTCTATCCGGGGTATTGCATATTCCATGGTAATGCCATGGATTTGCAACAGATTTGTGCCTCAGAATCCATGCTTTTATTTAAAAATATGAAAGTTTCTAATCCCTAATAGTTGCTAGGAAAACCTTCCCAAAGGGAATGAAGAGTAAAACAATGCAGTGAGGTCTGCATGACTTTGCAGACAGCCTGAAACAATTGCTCTGGTGTTAACTTTGAAATCTAATTCTGCAGATTTCAGTGTCAACATTGATAATTTCACTTCAGATCAAACATATAGCTGTTGTGTTTATCCCAAAAACCCAACTACCTCCTACTCCTGACTTGTTGCCAAAAGCCCTAACTGCCCCTTAGCCAAATGTAAAAGCCTTCAGCTTCCCCTCTGACCTGTTATAATGTAGTTGCTCATTTTCAATATAAAATTCTATGGCATATTGAAGATATATATGTCAGTCAGTCACTTTAACATGTGACTCCTTTACTGTCTCTTTTATACATTTTCATATTTAATTCACCAAGGACCTCCATGTTTTATTTATAGGAAGCTGCCATATCATCTGCTGTCTGCTGCAGAAACCAGGGTTTCTTGTTGCAGAGATTCAGTCCAATTTCTTGTGTAGGAACAAAACCTTTCTTCAATCTTCTACTTGTAACAATGAAAAGTCTTTTTCAGTTTTGTAATGTGCTTCTCTTGACTTCTAAACTAGCCCTCAGGAATAATTCCCCCTGGCACTTTATTTGAAATAAGATTTCCTGAAACCCCTGAAAAATGGGTCCCTGAACTCAATATTAAGTTGATATTAATCTGAACTTTGCCCAAAAATTTAGGTACAAAAGCATATTCCCTTAATATAGGCATTTAGTGATAGGCATTCTACCCCACAGCTTTAGTCAGTGTTATTAGATTTAAATTCAGCTCTTACTAATTCATGGGGAGTCAAATATGACCTATTTTTGCTTGACCCAAACTGAATTTAGAGCTAATCGGGCTCTTCATTAGAGTCATTAAATTGATTTAAATAAATATTAGTTAAGTGAGGGTGAAGGTGAAAGAGTTAAATCCATTATGGACATTAACTTCTTCCCCATGATGACAGTAAGAGCTACTGCTAATGAAACCTTAGGTTACCCATGCAGTCTCTAGCTCTTCTAGGAAAACCTATGCAAGCTGGTCTGCATTTTTCCACATGCACCACACAAAATCACCCTCATCCCAGAATGCAATAGTAACTATGATGTCCCAGAGACCCACACAAAGCACATGTTAAAGGGAACAGCAAGTCTGGATTTAAATTCCTCTTCAGAAAAAATGAGCAGCACAATTTACTACATATTATTAGGGCTTGTCTATATGGCCTCACAATTTGGACTACAGGGATGCGAGCTGCAGCATGCACTAAGAGAACTAAAGCTAACATAAACTAGGTAACTTTCAGTTCACACCCTCAGCATCCACGAGGGGGAGTTACAGTGCAACACGGTAGTGCGTGCTGCAATTCACACCCCTGTAGTTCAAACTATGGGGCTGTGTACACAGCCTCAGATTAAAAAGCTTCCGGAAACACCAGTTTACAATTTACAAACTAAGATTTTGAATCTCATTGAATCAGAGAAGATGAGCAAACTGGGGCTCAAAAAAACTAACTAGTGACATGTGTTGTGCTTTAAGTACCTTTGAACATATATTCCTACTGTCCTGGACTTCTGGAGAAGTGACTAGTGTTTGGACAAGCACTCTGAAAACAAACTATATTTTGAACTCAAACATGCACCTATCAGAGTTCCTCTCCATACCAAGAAAAAACAACCCATTTGAATACCTTCACAAGAGAAAATTAAATGGATGAAAAAAGGTTACTCAGAAAGGGAAAATAATTCTCAGAGACTGAAAGTACTCATTTTCAACTCTTCTAAAAGAATAAACACTAGTAGGTAGTCAGTTACATCCAGTTACATGAGATGTAAAAAAGTGGTTCTTAACCTTTTACACACTATGATTCCATGTTACAATAGAAAATCCTTCCATTTAGCCATACATAAAAGGGAGGATTATCACAGCCCCATTGAGAGCCTGTGACATATGACACAGTATTGCCAGCCCTAAATGTTCATAAATCATGGGTCAAATCACAAAAATAATAAGATTTATTATTAAAAAATCTCAATTGTAAGCCAAAGTAAAATATTGGGTTCATGTTATTTTTCTTCTGGTTTCTGAAATGTTAGGGTACATTTGGGTCATATTTCCAAATATTTCATCATAACCATGAGGAATTTTTTCTAAAGTGAGATTTTTATGTAATCCCATGACTCCAGGAACTGGGGCTTTAAGGAGAAATATCATGGAGGTGGCAATGCTATACCTTTTAAAGCATTTTTGGAACACCAAGTCAGCATATAGCACAAATTAGAAAAAGTTAAAAAGGAGAAATGAAGTAAAAAGCAAGTCAGTTATCCTCAGTGCTCTCTCCTTCCCTCCCTCCACCACCCTTTTTTACTTTTCAAGATCCACCACTTGTGCTGCATAGCTAACATTAATATAGAAGCATGTGAGAGGTGGCTATGAAGGTCCAAAAGGTCCATCATTTTGGAAAGAGGACATACCCAAGCTCTAATTCACTCAGTGATCTGCAGGCTGAAGTTTTACAGGGAGTTCTGGTTTCTATTTGTCTTTCATGTATACTTCTTTAAAATAAATGAATATGGCTTGGGACCACATTGAGAGAGGATGTGTAAGGGGGTGTAAGTTAGACTCATGGAGTCTGATCTCTGGTGCAAAATGGGCAGACAACTAGTGAACAATGTCACTGGTGTAACGAATGTTCCACCTTGCAGTCTCTGGTATAGGGAATATGACCAAGGAAAAGAGAAGTGGTGGAGCACCTCTCTAGTCCTGCTATTCTTGGGTCTGTTTGTAGTGGGCCGTATAACCATGCTCCATCAAATGATCAGGTAATGTAAGTTAATCTATAGGAAACATGCAATTTGCCTGGACCATTTATATCCTATCAGCACTACCATGTACAAGATTGCCTGAAAAATATTTTTAAAATGGGTCTTGAATACTTAGTGCCTAAATCTCTCTTTGCATCTGAAAAGTTTGTGAATACTGTCAATCGTTTTCATGTACTTTTAGTCAAACAATGCCCAGGAACAATAATTCTGACAAGTTATTGTTGATGACATTACAGGAGATGCTCTATGGTAAAAGCAGGAAAAACAGTAACATCTTTCTGTTCCATTTATCACTTCATTGACACTTAGCCATATAAATGCAAATATGTTGATTTAATCTGGAAAAAAGTACCTTGGATGTGGAAACTTTAGTTAATATTAATCTTTATATTGTTTATACAAGTGAGTGAGGTGCAAAAATAAACTCCCGAATGCCAGATGGCCCTGGTTCATCTTTTTCCAGATAGTGATTGACATCAAGGACTTTGATTTAACTTACAATTTATACAGTTTCCCCTTGAAATAAATCTTTAAATAATTATTCGTTTCCTGCTGAATTATCTTCCATCCTAGATCTCAATCCTTTTTATGAACATTATGCCTCAAAACATCCCTGTGAGGTGTCCTTTACCTATCCTATATTGAAGTTCTAAGGCAAATATTATCTTGGTATCTAAGCACTAATATCATAGGTAGATATACCTCATTTTACAGATAGGGAAAGTGAAGATTTGAGATTAAAGCCAACATTTTCTAGAGTCCAATAACTTTGGTACGCCCTTGAGAAACCTAGGTGACTCGAATAGGGTACTGAAGGACCCCCAATTGGTAGACACTTTTTGAAAAATTGTGCTTAACTGACTTTCCTAAAGTCATAGCAAGTGTGTAGCAGAAGGGAACTAGAACCCAGAAGTCTCATCTTCAACAATGGGACTTAACTCCTACTTGGATCTGCCCCATTTTCTGTGGACCCTAGTGAGACTCTGGAAGCAACAAGTACCTGGTAGAGAGGTTGCAGCAGCATAAGGTACCTATACTTGTGGATCTCACTCTGCCACGGAGCCCATCCAGTGCATCTTAAAAAGTGAGTGTAGCCAGAGCATTCTCCTCCAGTAGCACTCCCATGGAGCTCCAGACACCAGCTGAGCTCACCTGCCCTGTGTAGGCAGGGAGGTGATGAAACACCATTTGCCCTACCCTGGGTTGAATGCACTTGTGCAGCAGCCGCCCTACACCTTCTCCTTCCCCTCATGCTAGTGTGGATGTTTTGAACAATAAGACCATGCTTCCTCCCTTTAGGAATTAAAAATTACCGAGAAAAGTCAGTCATGTTATGTGTGTAATATATTACATTAATCCAATACAGTGAGTCTGGTGTACTGCCTGACTCTGGCACCGAATACAAGTCAGGAAGAAAGAACAACTGACACAGCTTTGTTTCACTTTATGGTACTTGAATATTCATTTCTTTTGTAGAGGTAACCACAGACTATCCAGAAGTGCAAATTCAGCAGTCACTTGCCTTCCTCTATACTTATGCTCCATTGTACAACTCTGTATCTTGGTATTGAGGACAAACATTCTAAAATTCTCACAAGTCCTGGTTTGGCATCACTCCTATGAATTACATGGGCCCGGTGATATCACAATTCTAAACTGAAAAAGAAAAAAGGCATGAGCCAAAGTTATTCTCAATTACATCTCTGTAAATCCACCAGCTTTAATCCATTTCAGTTGAGTTACTCCTGTGTGATTGGCCTATTGACTTCACTGGGGTGGGAGGAGTTTGCTTGAGGATAGAATTAAGTGCTACGTTTCTGTGGCACAGCATATTTCACACCGGGCCATCCATATATTAAAAATAAATGCTGCATGAGGAGAGTTAACAGGTTGCATCTAGTAGTAAGTTTAGACTATTTTTTTCCCAAAAAGAGAATATCCCTCTCTCACTTATATTCTATCAGGATAAATGTTTAGTTGCCTTTTAGTGTGTGTTCATCTGCTTATCTTTAGTCCATTCAACTGTTGTTCAAATTATACTGCTAATTTATTAGGATGACAACAACCTGAGTGAATAAGGCCATCATTGTTCACTCTATTTACTGTTTAAACCATAAAGCTTTGTCTGAAACAAGGTACATTGTTAACAAAATGTTTGCATCAGGCTTTGATTTATAAGATAGTCGATACAATTTTCACAATTTATTCCATGAGCAAATGTAAGTGTTACAATAATAGGCACAACATTACATTTTAAAAATAAGAGTAAAATATAAGCAACAAAATAAAATAAAGCTTATATTGTCTCAAATATATATTCAGCAACAGCTTTGGGCATTTCCCTGCTATGATCAGCTTCCAACTCTATAGATTCTTACCATGACAAACAGTAACAGGAGAACCCCTTATTAGCCATTACAAGGACTCACTACAGACAGATTCTGTCTGACTTTTATGCAATGTGTTTGGAGTGAAATGGGGAGGTGAGGCACAAGAAGGCTTCTTCCTCTTGTGCACCTCAGAAAGGCAAGGCAGGATTCTTGTCACTGAACTCACTCACTTCCCTGAGTTCATGGAAGCTCAGAGACTGCTTCCGATTCCCTCCGTTCCTTTGAGGTATCCAGGAGTGGAGAGGTGGTAGGGAGATAGCTAAGCCCTGCCCCCCTTCCTCTATCAATCAGTCATTAAAGGAGCTGGCAGTGGGTATGCAACCTCTGTGCATCTGGGAGCTCCAGGAAACATTTCCTGGTGTAATTTGGCTCTGAACTCCTCCCTCTCCCCTGCCTACAAGACACAACTGGACCCTAAATTGATACAAGAGACGGTAAAATGACAATACCATCAAAAGGGCCTTAAAAATCCAGAGTCCAACTAACGGCAATGGAAAGGCCTTTATTGTTTTCTGTTTATTAAGTCACTCTGCTCTGCATCTGAAGCCTTTTCCAGGGAGATGATATTCCGACCCCTTCCATGCCTAACCAAATAAGCACATAGTGCAGTCAGGCATTCCTCCTGACACACACAAACCCCTTTCCTATTTTCTATGCCCCCTACTCTTCCCACACACCCACTGGGGACATTTTTCTTCCATCTCATGTGGCAGAGGCAGCAGGAGGGGCCAGAAGAGGAGACACTCTCCTGATCTTGGGCCTGCTCAGGAGCTGCAGGAACTGTTAGGGCAGGAGAAGATGAGAAGGAGTTTCTGCTCTAAGCTGGTGCTGTGAATCTCAGCAGTCATGGGGAGTGGGGGAAATAGAAGGAGCTGCTCCCCTGAATTCAGGGGTGCTTGGTTGCAGCAGGAGGCAGAGATGAGGGGAGGAAGGAAATTTCCATTCCCTGAGCACAATCCTACAGAGCTCAGCAGGGATGGAGGAGGATCAAACTGAAAAGGATCTGAAAAGGATCTGGGTAGTGGTAGTGGCAGCAGCTACTCAAGAATAAAGTTGGGGAGGAAGCAGCTCCATTGCTTGTGAACCATCAGGCATGGCTCCCTCCTTGGCTTTTCCCACTCAGGTCTCTGGTCCATTTTTATTGCCTGCAGAGCAGTAGCTCTGGGCTGCATCTGGGTGAAGACCACACATCAAGTGATCTAAATGAGAAGACTGCCCTCTCACACCATCTTACAGCACAACCCTTTAAAACCAGATTTTTTTTTAAACTAACAAATATTTATACAGTGCTTGTGAAATGTGTTGGGTTAAAGGTCACAGATATTGAACTCTGTATCTAGAGATCAGGTACATCATGAGCAGTAAGAGTGCAAACTTAGATCTCACGCAAACACTTTGACTAGCACCAATGTGCTGCACCCTATACCTAGGAGGACGTCTGAAAGAATAATGAAGTCAGCCTCCAGGACCTATTCAGTCCTCAGACTCTCTGCTGACATTGCCAGAAATAGGGCTAATTAGTGATTATTTACTGAATTTTGTAATATGAAATTACAGTGGGAACTGAATGGAAACCAGACATTATATACAGAACTCTGAACAATTGTCAGATAGTAGCAAACTTTAGTTACTGTTGAGCTGGGACAGATTTGAACTAGAGATCTCATAGCAAAACGTTTGTTTTAACCCCATTCCCAAACCTCAGAGCCTTACAATTGTCATCAAAAGCCTTTTAAAAATAAGGATTTTTCCCCCTCAGATCATGGGGCAGAGGAAGGAGTTTCTTTGCTAAATTTTCACTTGGAAGGAAGGGAGGTACTCTGAAGTCTTCTCAACATCTGAAGTTAAATACAGAACTCATATGCCAGCACCAATGTGTATGATTACATGTAACAATATCCTGAGCCCAGATTTGCTCTACCCAAAGGAGCTCTATATGGAAGGAGCTGTCCAGATTCTTATCCTTATTCTGATGCAGAGGACGCAATGAAAGACAATGTGCAGGGGATCTGTCCAGGTGCTGAAATATGAGAACTGTGAGCATGGGAGCAGTGAGTCATAGTACAAAAAGCAGAAGCTGCATCAATCTAGCCAAGACTCAGAAGAATTTCCGCAGTCCAAGCGAATACAAATAGAGAATGGATCTGTAATGGCCCAGATTTTCCAACCATATACTATAGCACTTCCATCCCAACATCCATCATCCTGAATACACTAATTTCTATAACCTATCTAAGGTACACATTGCTGGCTTCAGCCAATAGTCACATAGTCCAGAAATCCTGCAACCTGTTTCTATGGGAGGACTTCACTGGATGCTATTGTCTGTCTTGTTGGTGAGGATCCATAAGGAAACTTTAAAGAATATTGTACTCTCTGTTGAGGCGTTTGCTGATAAGTTTGCCAGAATTTCACAGATGATCTTGTATGCTCCTATGCTCAATTTAGAAGAGTCTTTAATAGCTGATAAAGTTTGCAGAGCAGGTAACTGAACTCCAGCATCTTAATTTCACACATTGGCCAAGAGAACACAACATATTTCATCTTACTTTCCAAATGAGTCCTGAAACAACATGCTTGACCATTCCACTGTGATCCAGAGAGCTCAGCATAGCCCATCCTCCTTCCTATACAGATTGGGAACTCCACTATATCTTTCATATTCACCTGAGTTGGAATATCTAGACACAGTCCGTATATCCACTTTTACCCAATCCTCTCTAGTAAAGTCAAAGACGTCAGAGGAGCCCGTTCATCAAATCAGTCTAGAACAACAAGAGAAAAATACACACCACCTATTTACTGTGGGGTAGAGGAGGGACTTGATATGTCCGTGGAATGTATTACTTTTTATTGCAATCTATAATATCCAAGACCTCTACAAGAGGTATCCCCATTAGTTGGAATCGGGGGGAGAGGGTGGGGTGGGAGGAGTAGGAGTGCAAAACTGCAAAATCCTAACTGTGCTTTCCTCACTTTTAAAAGGTGTTTGCTTTTATAACTCCAGAATTCTAATAATTTTGCTTTTAATTAATGGATGTTTGTTTATTTACAAGTTTTTTGCAGTTAAGATTTTGTGAGGGACAAGGTGACACAGACTGCATCATTAACTTTGTCTCTGGCATAGTACTTCTGCTAGATCAGGCAACAGTTGGGGAAATTAATCTCCCATATCCTCTTTGATGAGTTAACCTACCCTTGGTTCTCTGAACACATTAACAGTTTATGAATGTATATCCCAACTATAAAGCTCCAGAAGAACAGCACATTATATTATATAAAACATCCAGTAAGATCCATAGCACAAACCATGAAATTATGAGTTCTATCATTTCCAAATGGATTCCAATTTCTTGGATTGAAACAAGCAGAGAAGATTGGCTATGAGAGAGAATTTCCATTTGTGAGTACTGCTCCACAGCAGGAACCTATTTACAGAGGAAATTGCCATAAACAGTGAAATAACTCAAACATGAGAACTTTTCTATGTTCATCCTATAAAGAGCCCTTACGCTGCCTATGTATACCATTACAATAATTAATATAGGCATAGGCATAGGCATATAATTAATATATGCCATAGGCATCTAGCAAGCTCCTAGTACCAGTAGGTGTCTACTCTGACAAAAGTCTTTTTACAGTATCACAGAACAACTGACACTTGTATTGGTTTCTTGGCTCTCACTTCATAGGCTTGACAAGTAAAAAGCAGCAACAGCAAATCAAGCTGAGGTTGAAAGACATGTTGGGTTTTCCAAAGGTATTCACTTAATACTGCCAACTGCTTGTGTACCTTCATGCTTTTGTCTTCAGTCAGTCAGTTAAAAACAATATCACTCTCATTGCACAAGTGATATACTATACACAGTTAAATGGATAATATGTGACAGCTTGTGGTTCTCATGGACACTATACTTGAATGTCTGACTAAAAGCTTGAATTACAGGATGCATATTTACATTTACATTGCAGAATGACATTTACAGCTGCCTTGGCAACCCTCCCACACCCCACTCTCTCCCTCCTCTCCTCCAAAAGAACAACTCCTAACCCAAATAGAGCTTCCTATAACCAAGAGAGAAACACGTGCTGAAGACTTCATGAAGTCCACTAAGGCAGTTTGTTAACCTGGAAAGTTCTCTGATTCTACAGTGATGGGCAACCACACAGAGTCCTATAAGAGAGAGAGAATTATTCTCTTCACCGCTATCTTAAAATTATATGTTTCTGGACATGATAACAGTAGCCCCTGAAATCTGAAGATATTAACTCTTACTAGGGTAACAGTGATATTTCATTTCAGAGCATTAACCCAAGTGATGTGAGTAGGGCCAAGAAATAAAGTTCAATTTCTTGGCAGCATTCATGTGTGCCAGACTCTCATTGTAAATGGATGGGCAATATTCCATAACCAAATTATCTGGTTGGTTAAGTGATATGCAGATATAGTCACTTCAACAGTAGGTGAGCATAGGCCACTATGTTTGGTTCTATTTAGTCTGCAGAAGAGAAGAATGAGGGGGGATTTGATAGCTGCTTTCAATTACCTGAAAGGGGGTTCCAAAAAGGATGTATCTAGACTGTTCTCAGTGGTAGCGGATGACGGAACAAGGAGTAATGGTCTCAAGTTGCAGTGGGCGAGGTTTAGGTTGGATATTAGGAAAAACTTTTTCACTAGGAGGGTGGTGAAGCACTGGAATGGGTTACCTAGGAAAGTGGTGGAATCTCCTTCCTTAGAAGTTTTTAAGGTCAGGCTTGAGAAAGCCCTGGCTGGGATGATTTAGTTGGGGATTGGTCCTGCTTTGAGCAGGGGGCTGGACTAGATAACCTCATGAGGTCCCTTCCAACCCTGATATTCTATGATTCTATGATTTGACTTCTTACATATCATTGATATAGTCATTAATAAAATGTGTAGACATGCATGGTTTTGATGCTTACCTTGGTGTCTTACTGGTCATTATTGAACTTTTACATAGTTGGAAAACTTTAATAGTGCTCAAAGCAGTATTTTTATGGTGCAGTGTTAGGAAATTATATGCCCAATTATGTGAGTAGTAATTTTGTATTTTCTTGTATAGTGCACTAGAAATGTACCTTATAATATTTCAGTATGCAACAGAATCAGCTATTGCTGTTCCTATAATTTGTTTCAAACATCTCATATCTTGTCAAGCTAAGGTGTGTTGTAATAAATGAAGAGAGTGTATTTTTGCTACATTTGCATTTAGTTTTCCTTTGCTATAAATGCCGGAATCACCCATCAAACTGACTCAGTGTTAATAAGACTCAAAAAAAAAAAAAAAAAAAAAAAATCCTTCAATCAGCCACTAACTCAGTAAATAGGAAAAAGCCCAAATATTGTTTATAAGCACAAATCCCCTGGACTGTGTTTTGTTTCTCAATAAGAGAGAAATTGTGTTTTAAGATTTTGATTTTTAGAGTTCTAGAAATTCTTAATTCAGTCCCTATTTTTCAAGGAATTATTCATGTATCTACCTCTAGCTCGTGCATAACTATTTGCAAGATCAGGAGCTTAAAATAGTAAATGGGTTAGCTGCATTATGTTTCTATTAAAGCTGGTCAAATTATTCATTGCAAATAAATTATCTGGTGATCCATAAAGTTATCTCAAATGGTTTATGCAAACAAACTTTAGTCTACAGGGAGTTCACTTTGACTATTTGCTGTTTGCTTCCCCCCTCCTCCCCTCCCCCCCCAGCCACCCTATGGTACCTATGCAGAGTTCTAAGTACCTCCCCAAATTTCAAGATACGTAATTAAAGATGTAAAAATTTTAAATGCTTTAGTTCAGCATCCCTCCCCCTCCATACAGGTTTTCCAGTTAATAGATACTCCCACAAAAACTAAATCCCTCACCCCAATTTGTGTTGACTGATTGGTCACCAAAATCACATTGTTTCTTCTCCCTGAACAGATTACTCTGACTTTTAAAATAGAAGTAAATGACAATTAGCAAATATTCTTCTTTGTCCATCAATATTCCATCAAAGGAGACTTTAGATTTAGAACTAAAAAGCATCTAAATTTGAGTGTTGAAGTCTCCCCTTTGTTATTACTGCCCAGTCTAGATACCAGGGAGAAACCTACAGATGGACTTAAATGCCTTTAAATGCCTCTTTCCCTTCCAAGCAGCGTCCGTGGCTATGAATTTCTCTAATGCCCACATATCAGACTGTGATAGAGAATTCATTTTCAGAGCCATTGCACCAATCACAAAAGAGGATTTGAAAATAATTCCATTACAGAGCCAACATTGAATTATTACATTGTGGCCGACGAAGTAAAATGGAATTAGTGGAGAAAAGCATAGAGAAAGCTTATGTTTGGGATTCATGGAAAAGCCTAGTTTCAGCATCATTACACTACACAGGGGTCGGCAACCTACGGCACGCGTGCCAAAGGTGGCACGCGAGCCGATTTTGCCTGGCACGTGGCTGCCAGCCAGGGTCCCGGCCCCGCTCAGCCGAGGCTGAGCAGGGCCGGCAGCTGGGACCCCAGACTGGCGGGAGGCGCGCCCCCCAGCTCCCCCCTTCACCGCGCTCAGGTTCTGCGGCTCCCGGAAGTGTGAGCCGCCGGGGCGCGGAGCCCTGAGCCTGCTCCGGGTGGGGCAGCAGCAGCGGCGGCTCACACTCCCGGGAGCCGCAGAGCCTGAGCGCGGCGAGGGGGAAGCCGGGGGGCGCACGAGGACAACTGCCCACATGCATCCCTGCAGGAGCTCCCCCCCAGGGTGGGCACCGGGCTGCAGCCCTGGCAGGCGCAGCCCCCGGCTCCCCCCTCACTGCGCTCAGGTTCTGCAGCTCCCGGGAGTGTGAGCCGCCGCCGCTGCCACTCCTGGAGCTCCCCCCCTCCCGCTGCCTCAGCACTCTGCGGGGGAGGGGCTGTGCCTGCGGCAGCCCCACGTGGAGCCAGGGTCTGACCGCATGGGCATGGTAAGGGGAGTCCTGGGGGGCTGTCAGGGAGCAGGGGGAGGGTTGGAAGGGTCGGGATTTCGGGGGGGGAGGTGTCAGGGGGCGGGGGGAGGGTTGGAAGGGTCGGGAGGTCTGGGGGGGCTGTCATGGGGTGGGGGGAGGGTTGGAAGGGTCGGGAGGGCTGGGGGGGC